>OOFC01014009.1:13520-27483 GCA_900323345.1 Pseudochromis fuscus
AAAAAAAAAAAAAGGATGAAAGGAAACGAAGAATAAAAGTGAGAGTGGGGGGTGGGGGTGGGGGAGAAGGGCTGAGGTAATTCATCTCTGTTGGACTCAGAAGTGGGGACCCTGGTCACCCTTTCCTCCTCTTGGCCTCCTGCCAAGTAAACGGCCCTGTAAGTGGCGTGTCAGAGGGTGTTTTTTTTTCTTCTTCTGTCCTGCCTTTTATCGCTAAAAGACAAATAAACACACACACCATCCAAAGAAGGCAGGGTTGCTGTGACTCAAATTGGTGATTAGAGAGGGCTAGAAGACTGGCTGCACTGCCGGGGGTCTCATGCTCCCTGCATTATTGATGGAGCCTAAAGACTTTTATAGTTAAAATCTGGACCGTGGTACACTTTCCCTTTGTCTGACTGACTCCTGCCCTGTGTCCTTACCCCTTTTCCTTCTGTATCTCCCCTCAAAAAGAAAACAAAAACCTGATGGTTGGAATACAGCTGAGACAAAGGTGAGATGATTGAAGCAGATGTCATTACCGCACAGTTTCCCACTCAGGGAGACAGGAGAGCACACTTCACTAAATGCCTCGATTGCTGTAATTAAGGTGATAAATCTGATTGACGAAAGGACTTTTAAGCTACTTATGTCTCCAGCATCAACAGCGAGGATAATAGCCATCAAAACAGACGCCTGCACCCTCCCACGCAGACATGCAGCGAAGCTCACACAGTCTTCCCATAAAAATGCATCTCAGAGTCAGCATCTGCATCGGAACAAGGCCAATGCTAATATGATGTCACTACTAGAGCGGAAAGATTTAAGGCAAATGTCTGGGAGAAAATCTCGGCTGCTTATGCATGCAGCAGCCAAATGTACTTCTCACCACTTTTTTCTTTTAATAACTGAAGAAGGCTTCCTGTGAGACTTGTAACCTCCCCATCCCTTCAGAAATGTGTCCTAAAAAAAATTTCCAAATCCTTTTTCTCCTCATTTAAAACAAACTCATAAGTCAATCAGCCGCTGGTTCTGTCACTGCCTTGTCACACTCAGGGCCCGACCTTGCGAGCGGCCCCCTTTTCTTCGCCTGTCAGGAAGCCTTCAGTTAGCAGGGACTTAGAGACAGACGCCAGCGCCGAGATACATTGTTTGTCGCAAAAACACTGCCAAATTAAAAGTCCTTGCCTCACTCATTCAAAGAGGAGCAGGGTACTTCTTATTCTGAGCAAAAAGCCAGGACGCGTGTCTCCAAAGGCTGTTGTCTTTCGTACGAGCTCAAGGATCCTGTGATGATTTTTTTCGCTGTCTCTGCTTGGTTATTAACTAAGTTGGTTTCCTTGACAGACAGGTAAGCCTCAGGGTGTAACAGAGGTAAGCTAGACTAAGAGGAAATAACATCACATGTAAATATTATCTGGAACCTCCACGGACCGTGCAGTGGAGACCATGGTAATTAAATAATCCAGGCTTCTCTTTGCTTTTTCATTTCAATTTCCCCTAATATGCGTCAGTTAAACTCTCTACCCCCTCGGTGCCTCCGTGATTCATCTTCACTCTCTCTGTGATTGGGGTCATCTGTGGTCACAGAAGATACGACCTTGCGCAATATAGTAGGTAATTCGATACCTGCCCACACAAATGGGTGAGAATACAAAAAAGGACCATACCCCCGTAGGCAAGCACACTTTTTTTGGGCACGTCCTCACTCTTTGTATTGTTTATGCCCAAAGAAAAGGACATGGGCCAACTGTTGGATTTACCATTGCCTGTAATTAGCATTTCACACAATTGTTCCAGGTGTTCGAGCTAAATGTGATAGCACAGTGCTGAATATACATGGTGTGCAGCGGGAGTACAAGGATGTGTGCTCAGTTCATGTTGGTTAGAGGCATGTGTCTCATGTTGGGATACAGTGAATTGGTGAAGTAATGTTCAGATCATAGACTGTATATAGAAATGGATGCAATGCAGGGAAGTGCAATGCCACCAATAGCCACTAGATGCTGGATCCAATAACTCTACCTCCAGTTGACTTTGATTCAAAAATCGTCGTTTTCAATCATGAAATATTTTGTCAATAATTTATTTCCACAAGTAATTATGATGTCATTAGTTAAAGTCAACTGTTCTTGTAAGTGATCTGGTGGTCCATCTCTTTTCATATCCAAATATTTCAGACTTCACAAACCAACTGGTGACATCATCTTAGCATCATGTATTCTAGATACAGTCTATGGAACAGATACCTTACAATATTCCTTACAATATTCCACGCAATTTCCAGTCATGTTGTGGATGTCTACAATACATTTGGATATCGTGCAATGCATAACCATATGTAGTTAAATAAAAGTCATCAGCGTAAGAACATTTATGAGGTCATTTGCTCTGGTGCTGTTTAATTGTCAATCAACTTGAAGTGCCATGTTTCTCTGGTAAAAATTTTTAAAAAGATGACTGATACTACCTAGCTAAACAATAATAATAGTAATGGTATGGATGTATTTAGTGCTTTTTTCTGGAAGTTCAGAATCAAAGCGCATACAAAGACTATTACTCATTCACACCCATTTATACTGGTGGCGGTAAGCTAAGCTAGCTACAGACAGCTAGGCAGACTGACAGAGGCGTGCAGGCCTCCGACCGCCACCGAACCATTCATTCAACATTCATACAGGGCAAGGTGGGTAAAGTGTCTTGCCCAAGGACACACCATCAATGAGTGGGAGGAATGGGAATCGAACAACTGACCCTTCGGTTGGTAGACAGTCGCTCTACCACTGAGCCACTACCGCCCCTACATTGGTTTAATGAATTAATGTTAAATTCTCTGATACCCTGTGATTGCACGTAATCTGCTAAGTTAGCATTTGTTAGCTAAAACAGTTGTTATGGTATAAGGACTGGCCTATAATATATTTGCATGTAAAAGGATGGAACCATACAGATTTTATAACCATGGAGATGTTTTTGATAAAGTGCTTTCTCATATTGTAGTGGGTATTCCATGACTAATTGCACAGTTGTTTTCTTCCACCTGCAAGGATGAGATCCTGCAGAGATCATCTACACACCAGATTTTTACTTGACACTTACTTTTACACCTCGGTAGGGCGTTGCTCCACTGTCCGTTGGCCTGGCACATAGACTTCACAGCCCCCTGCAGTACATATCCCGTGTTGCAGACAAAGCGTACGACATCGTTCAAGTTAAACTGGGTTCCTTGGGTCATGCCGAAGGTAGGGTTGCCAGGGTGACCGCATGTGATGGCTGAGAGAGTCAAAGGAGAGAGGGATTCATGGTTAAACATTTGTATCCAGCTTTATGAATTATACAGGACAAGATCTGCATTAGAAAAGGGTGTCAAAAAGCAGACTGAACTCTGAATGCAGACGCTCAGTAATGATCCGAACTCTAAACCCACAGGCCCCACTACAGTGACACTGGCTACCCGTCTCTTTCTTTCAACCCCTGGCCTCTTGCAAAGTAATGTTTTTGTACAGGAATACAGAGCAATATTTTGGGAATAATGATCCATTCTTTGAAAATATAATGTTAAAACTCATGCAGGAGCTTTCTGTAAAAACAGAATTAATTGGTGATCACTACCTGAGGGCCCAAGTTCCAAATTGGCAGTCAGTATTAGCCTTAACCTAGCGTGACCACAGCATCCCTAGACAATATTTGTCTTTATTCATTACAAGGCACTGCAGCAAGAAGCTGAGAAAAAGTACTCGGTAGTTCTTTGCTTTTGGGGAGCTTGAAAGCTGAACAGAGTTCCAAGTAAATACAAAAATATAAAAAGTTTGTCTGCAGCACTGCTTGGAGTCTTTAACTACAAATTACCCGACGCTAGTCTTTATAGTTTAACTAATAACTAACTGTTCTGCGTGAGCACTTACGAACACAGACGGGAGTTCGTCCTGACCAGCGGTGATCCTGTTCACAGATTCGTACTGACACCCCAATGAGACGAAATCCTGGGTTACACTGGTACACAACGCTGCCTCGGTAGTTATAATTCTCCCCAATGATCTGACCGTTCACAATTGGCTCTGGTGTCCCACAGTGGCCAGCTATGCATAGAAAAAAAAAAAAAGAAATCAAATATTAGTGTATTAGATGAGGTTTGAAGTAAAACGCACTGGTTGTGACCATTTTTGGGTGCTGAAGATCTCACCTAGACACTGGACCTGTGTTCCACTCCAAAGCCCATTGGACATACACTCCCGTACGCGAGAGCCCACCAGGGTATATCCTGTGTTGCAGGAGAAAATGGCAGTGGCTCCATACACAGTGAGAGTTCCAATCTTGTTTCCATTTGGTGGAGTCCCGAGGTCCCCACAGGAAATAACTAAAAATGAAAAGACAATATATTACAATCCCTTATGGTCAAATTGAAATGAAAAATCCTGATTTCTTTGGTTTGGGAAACGGTTTTGTTTAACTTTCATTCATTCTGTTTTGGTTAGATGAGACGTGCCTGTTTATATATGTGAAAATAAAACACATTTGGGTGCATTTATGATTCCAACCTGGCAAATTACTTTTATCTAGCAGCAGTTTGTTTATGTTCCAGTGCAAATTAGGGAGTGATATCAAGTTAAACACTGTGCACTTACTGTCGCACACTGGGGGAGGGTTTGGGTAGTTCCATGTGCTGTTGGCCTGGCAGCGAATGACCCTTTGACCTTTGTAGTAATACCCTGGGTCACATATGAGCATCATGATAGCATCATATTGGTTTTGAGTCCCATAGATCAGTCTCCATCTCCCATGTTCCACAGCAGAATGGCCGATATCAGGACAGGTAACCGCTGAAAGAACAAAGGTCCAACTATAATCACACTTTTCACAATCACCTGCTTGTGCTTACAAACCATGATGGGATTTTATAACTGTACGAATAAGATGCTGTGATTTGAGTTTAAAAACACTGCAACAGTGGTAGCAGTAAACTGACAGTAGGAGAAATACTCACGAACACATCTGGGTGGAGCCTCAATGGGGGTCCACCTCCCAGACTCTTGACAAACCAATGAGGTGGTGATGGGCCCTGCAAGTCGAAACCCAGGGTTGCACTGATAGGTGGCCCTGGCACCGAGGGAGAAGTCCTGGCCGACAATACTGCCATTCACCGGAGGTATTGGCATCCCACAGGACATGACTGGAAAAAAAAGAGGGATGCAACAGGTTGGTAAGATGCAGTATATACAAAAACAGATGCTTGGAAGATGAAAGCAGAGGTAGCAAAGTAAGTTTAACAACCATCTTTGTATGCAGCTCACAACATGCTTCCTGTACAAATATACACTGAGAGCCAGCATTGATGTGCAGTAAACATTAACTCGGGCCACCATCTGCGCAATAGTAAACAATCAAGTCTAGAGAGAACACATGCAATTCATGTGGAGATTACACCTGGTGCAGACTTGACCAGACGCTGAATGGCTGCCCTGCTGCTCACACTTTTTGCTTCAGCTGCTACTGTTAATAAGACTGGTTAGAAATACACCTAGACCGTGGAAGCAGAGCTTTTAGATTTGATGCTTTTGTGATGGATTGCCGAAGAAAATCTGAACACAGTCAAACATCTTCACTGAAAGTGGAAATCAATGAAAAATCTAAAATAATACTTTAGTCGTTTTCGCATTGAGTAGTCACTCATTCCTCGCAGCCCTGACTTTCCTTTTACTCTTTATTTTGCCTTTTTTTGAACATTCATTTCAAAGTTTGATGGGTCACTTCGTTTAAAGTAGGAAATTACAATTGTCGACTCCATTTCAAAAATTGACAAGCATGTAATTGTGACTAAAACCGATTACACAAACATATTAAAAATTTAGGAAAGGTAAACCAGATATTACTATTCTGAAGCTGAAGCTTTAAAGCAGTTCTAAAGAGCAGTGAAGTGAGCTTCCTTGAAGCATGCCCTAGGCTGAAGGGCTGCTGCTGGTGACAGTTCACTATCAGCTGGATCACACTTTGATCCAAAGAGAATGGATTTAGTTTTTCAATCAGTTTAAATCACACCGATTACACTTACAGAACACAAATCTTATTTTCTTAGGAGAATTTTTTATCAGTTTTGAGAAATTAGACAAGATTCTGAATAAGTCAAAATGATAAAATAATGATAACACTTTACATAATTGACGGGAATTCTTGTGCAAGCTGATTTGCATGAAATTATCCTGCTCTGACTAATTTGACCAAACAAATTTGTCTCACTCGAATTAAGAAGTGAATCTCTGATCCTTTAATCTTACTGGGCTCCCACCTTGACAAAGTGGCACTGGTGCATTCCACTGGTAAGTTCCCTGTGCCGTCCGGGTGCATGTGGCGCTGCTCTGTCCAATCAGGCGGAAGCCCTGGTCACAGTTGAAACGCAAGGTGCTGCCGAGCTTGGTGCCTGTAAGACTGTGCACTGTGCCGTTGATAGGGTTGTTTGGAGGGCTGCAGTAGGCCGCTATGAAGAAAAACAAACAACAGGTAAAGACATAAATAAGCTTGCCGATAAAACTGAGCGCAACAAGCATAAAAGAAACAATAATGATGCAAGATGATGCAAGTTGTAGAGAGGGTGATGGATTAATGTGCTTTCAATAGCACCACAGCACAGATCTCTTTTGCATCTTCCACGCCTGGCGAGGTAAAGGAGGATATGTATTAATACAAGCACAACAATGCAATCTTTTCTGAGCCGAAAAACCTTGAGACAAGAAAAATTGATGAAAGTAAACAAATGTTTTCCAAAGCAAAACAGGAGTTTGTCAGTAGCTGCAGAGAAGGATCATAAAGGTGATGGATACATAAATAACAGAAACAAAGTATCTGTTTTTGTTTGTTGGTTAAATTGGCGCCTGCAATAATCATTTATCATTAAAAACGACACCACAGCTTAAGAAGAATGGGAGACTCACAGGCCTGAACTGCATTGGTGCAGATTGCACCACGATGTAACTACACATCTGCTGGAGAGTAAGAGAATTTAAATAAAAGAGCACAGATTGTGAAAACGTTTAAAAAATTATGTGATGTAATAATGTGACACAGAAAACGATGCTTATCGTGGGAAGAGAATCGCTATGACCACATTACATTTCTATAAAAATGCTAATTCCAACCCAAACCGCTCACATGTGGCAATGGAAATGGCCTCTTTTTTCAAATTAGTGGGAATTTTTAGCACCAAGCAGACAATCAGATGAAACCCCTCTCATCGTATAAAATCTTAAAGCCAGGCCAGTGGTTGGCAAGTATTCAGCATTTATGAGGTGTTGCAGCCTCGCTAAAATTGTTCCAAGGAGACAGAGAATTTGAGACTTTTCAAGTGAGCTGACAGACCTTTTTTGTGGCACCGAAGAGAGACGTTAGATAAAACAGGCTTTATGCAGAATTTGACACCGAGGTTCACTGAGAAAGATGTTCGATTTCTTGGGAGATGATACACAGCAGATGTACTTCAGGCTTTGGTAATTTTGTCAAGAGTAGCATTTAAGCTTGAGGTTGAAATGCTTGACGTCTCCACTGTCATCAAAGGGTGGATTCTCATTAATGCTCTCTTTTGATGACTACATGGACAAGAGAGAGAACACACACACAGACCCAAATTTTTAAACCAACACACCGACAGCTCTACTGTAAGTGATCCTCGGCGAGGCCTTATCCTGTCAGTCACTGTGACTGGCGGCTTCAGAGCCACCCTCGAGTTCAATTCTTCACTTCAATCGGCATCTCGCGCATTTGCCCTTCGCTCATCGCGCCTTCCCTTCTTTTGCCTGTTATAGCACACAGCTTGTCTCTCTGCAATCAGCCCTGCAGCTCAGAATGAATCAAATTTACATGGGCAGGTGACTAGATTGGAGCGGATAGCAGACAGGGAGATAGAGAGGGAGGAATGGCTGGTACAGACAAATGATAGGAGGGTAGCGACAGAGTCAGGCCGACTGTAAGCTGATTGAATCGATGGAGAAGATGTGTCTAAATGGAGGGATAGAAAAGGTGAGAGAAGTGGCGGAGTGAGGGTATGAATAAGAAACCGAGACGAGGGCTGCAAGAGGAGATGTCATCGAGTTAGTAATGGAAGATCTGCCCTCGGAGACAAAAGATGGAGCGATGAGGAACATAGCTGAGTACACTGAATGTGCCTGTGCCATCTGTTTCTTCCTCCCCACCAAGGTGCCACAGAAGGCAACTCCACATTGACCGTGGCAACTCTTGGGTTCTCAGGCATCACTTAGTCCGTCTGTCACATAACCTGCTAGGACTAAATCCATCACTGCTGAGGGAAAAAAAAAAAAAATTAAAAAGGTAAAATAGGCAGGGGAAAAAAAACAGGGCAGCGACAAAACATCCGGTTTGGGAGACAGAAGGCTCCGCTGAGAGGAAGAGAGAGACGATTAGTCAATCTGGCTGAGTGGTGTTGATACAGAACGGAGGGAGCCTTTTAAATATTTACACAGTCATAATTCACAGCGAGTTATGCAGGTGTCGTATACCAACAGATCCTTCAAGGGAGCAGGACAAAACAGAGGAATAATAAGCAATACAAGGAACAGCATTCACTAATTCCCAGGTCTTTACCGAACAGCGAGAAGTGTTGCAGATGCCTGCCGCCCCCGTTAGGTTGTCATAGAGATGGGTCATATTTTTTTCTAGCCGCAGTAGGCAGGCCAAATGCTGGTGTGTTTGACAAAGTAAACACACACACACACACCCCACTGATGGGATCAAACTTAAAACAACACGTAAGAAGTCACACATCACATTTATCCACTGAACTGATCGTAGTAAAGAGTACAATCCTCACCTGAGTAGCGTATCCTGAAGCCTTTGTGGCTGGTGGTGTGATCGAAAGACCAGTGCAGGTAGACTTTGTTACTGGAGCTGGTGATGCTCAGGGGACTGGAGTAGTTCCCACTGAGGGTGATTAGCAGGGGGCTCTGTCTGGATGGACCTGGATGAACATGAAGAATCCAGCTATCATAGTAAAGATCTGCAAATGTTTGTATTTAAACCAAAACCAGCCCTTGGTTTTTAAAACAATGCTTCGTGTGAGATCTGAGGACGATTCATATCTCATCATCATACTGAATGTATTTGTAAATTTTTTTTTTTTTGACATGCTAAAACACTGAGTTGCGTTATCTTGTAAACACAGCGCTCAGCTCCCGATCGTGGACTGAAAATAAATAGTTAAAAAAAAATCCCGTCCATAATTGGCTTGGCAGCTCCAAGGTTAACAAATGTCTGTTCCCCTCCGCTCGGCAGAAGATAAAAAGCACTAATCAGCATCACTAGTGTATACGACCACCATTTTCTCAGAGCAGCCTTGCAGAGTTGCTGACTGTGCCTCTAATCACATGCAAATGTACAAGGCAGATGTAGATGTTCTGTCACCATAAAAGGGAGCCTGTGTGTGATTTTTCGTTAGTAGAGGCAAAGAGCTTTGTTAGGGACAATAAATCCAGCTGTTGGACTCAATTTAGCCCTTAATTGTGGGGATTTGTAAAAGGATATGGGGTCTACACTGTAGTTGACCATAGAATAACACATACTAATAAATAATCATGTACAAGTAACATTATATATGTAACAACAATGACTCTGCTACGCCAAAAGTTATTACGTTATCGGTTCAGGACTTTTATTATGTTATTGGCCAGTTATTACGTTATTGGCCTATTACATTTCAAAAAGGGCAACTTTATTACATTATCGGCTGTTATTACTTTATCGGCTGTTATTATGTTATTGGCTGTTATTACGTTTTCGTCTGTTATTACATTATTGGCTTCAACATAAACTAAATAGCATGGTCCTCAGTAGAATGACTGGTAGTGACTTACCATCAAAGATTTCAAGCTCATCAAATTGACGGCTGGTCTGGAAGTGTTCAATAGTGAAGGTAATGTTGTACCCAGGTTCTACTTTGACCACCCAGGAGCAGGACTCAAAATGAGGGAAACCGCTGCCTGGTGATTGGCTCATGATGACTCCTGTAGAAGCCGTCAGCACCTCGTTCATTGGACACGTCACTGTTGAGAGAAAGACACTTCAAAATGATTCTTCTGAAGTCAAGAAATAATGATTTGTTTATGTATTGTTCCGTAATTGCAGATCACGTCGAGTTGCTGTTCATTCGTTTTAGTCAATTTAATTCACCTTGAAGCACAAATTGGATTGGCTAGATCCATACTGTTGCTGAAGGGCATCTCAATGTGACTAAAAGCATTGCTGAGCTAATTGTCATTCTGGTCCGGGTGCCGTCACAGGAAAACAAAACTGTCCATGCTAAGTCAGTCGAGGAAACGGCTTATATATTATATAATATTGACTGACTTGCCATGAGCATATTCCCTCCTCTCTGCCCATTGTCACTGTGCGACAGATGTGATGCTAACTTGGCTCCTAACGCTCACATCATCCTTGAAGCCCTATTGCTGTGGCACGTCTGGGCAGACCACATCCATCCGCTCGACTCATCCCCCCCCCTGCTGTCATTGGTATTCTTGCGGGACATCTCCGTGACATCCTTTGACATTTTCAAGTGGTTTCAGTCTGTATTATCAGACAGTACACAGCGCTCCTGTCTGTTGTGTTTCTTTTGCGGGAACGCTGTGAAGCCAAGCTCTTAATCTAGCCGAGCTGTCTGCATACACAGTGGCGACCCCCCCACAACAAGCAGGAACATGAAGGATGGAGCGTGCTAGTACAGCAACACAATGCAACTGCTACATTGCTTTGTTTTTTTTATAATTCCTATTGATTTTTTCTGTGTCTGTGCTGAAGAGGTAGTAGATTATTAAATATTTTTATACAGCAAAGAACGATTTCTCCCTGTTTTGCTTGTGATTGCTATTGTAGCTAAATGTTTCCCATTAACAATCTCTCTAATAGCATTATTTGTTTTCTTCAGTATATTACGACTTCCTCTGCTTTCTACAGAACCTTAATACTATTAGAATCTTAAGGGTCTGCTTTGGCGTACAGTATATAATACAACTTAAACAGGACCTATTATGCTCATTGTCCAGCTTCGTATTTATAGTCTTGGCTTCCTCTAGAGTGGTTTTGCATAGATTGCAGTTCAAAAAAAGTTCATATTTTGCTCACAATGGCCATTCATTGAGTCCCTAATTTCATCCTCTGTTTGAAATGGGCTGTTTTCACCCCCTCCCCCTTCTCAAAAGCCAACTTCCTTCTGATTGGCTCACACTGAGGACAGTGACAGGATGTGGAAGTTGACTCTCCAGAATGGGACTTTAAAACAAAGTAACTTTGGAGACTGGAAATTCAAACTTTTCAAACCAGCCTGAACACGTTTGAGCCCGAATCTGATCCAGAATCTGAAAGCAGGAGCACCAACAGGAAGACGACTGTGTAAATATTACACCCATAACAGGCTGTTGTGGAATATAACAGTGGATTCAGTTTTATTTTCTTTATCGTTATTATTATTATTTATATAGTGCAGTACATGACATTAAAAAATCTCATAATATTCAGGAGAAGATAACTGGAGAGTGCTTTCAGTCTCATTTCTGAACAGCTACAGAAAAAGCCGACATTCGTACTCCACCCCACAGCCTAGCTTCTAAAACAGAGCTTTACTTCATGATTTGAAACTTTGGCTGTGCTGTATGAACACACAACACTGCAAAACTCTATTTAGAAAAACATGGAAAAGCATCATAGGTCCGAGGCAAGCCGAGGCATCCATAATGTGGACGCCTTGGCTCGTTCACTCTCTCTCTGTGTGCTCATATGGGAAGAGATTATTAAATCTCCTGAAAAAAAAAAAAAAAATGGCAGGCAGCCTGGGTTAAACAGCAAACAATTGATCACATTTGTTTTAGCATGCTCGGCATGTCAACTATATCAGTTTATTGACTCGGATAATGTCAGAAAAGCTCAAATATTTTACTTATTTTAAAATACTTTTTGTCATTTATTGCAATTTCCTCAACAACACATTGTCACAAGTAGGAAGACATACGCTAAACTGAATTTGATAACATATGCACATACAAGCAAAAGTATCCAACTTCAAATGTACAATTGCATCTACTGCAGCAGCATGCATATGATGCTAAATTCCTGTCACATAAGTTTGAATATAAAGTGACAGTAATCTATTTTGATCGCAAATTCCAAGAAGACATTTACCGCACGTCACTTACAACCTCAAGCACCTCAGTGGATGTGAGTCATAAGGTTTAAGTCAATCAATGCTAGTGAAACCGATTGCACATGGAAGCAGCGTATAAATTCCAAGGGTGAAGTTTATTAAACGATCAGTTCTCTAAAGATGAGATGTGTGTTGTCAGTGACCTTTCACAAAGCTCCAACGTGTCTTCAAAACTGCCTTCAAGCTGATGGAAAGAGATGGGCAGGGACTCTTATCTATAGGACGCTACTTATTAAACTAATCCACTTTGAAATGAAGTGTCACTCTGGCTGTAAACAAAAGGGTATTAAGGGACAAATGTGACAGCTGGAGAAAAAAAAAAGGCAGCTTCGACTCACAAGGTGAGATCAATGCTGATAGGGCTCAAAATGAAATCTCACTTTAATGAGACAAGGAATGGAATAAACAGGTAGGAGGAATGGCAACCTGCATAACACCCCTTCTGTCTATGTATAAATTGTTCATGGTATGCAATAGCTTGAGACGCGCTCGCATCTGCAGACAGATTTGTGCGCTCTAACGTGCGAGCGTGTACGCACACGTGCATAAAACTCACAGTATATCAGGCTTGCGGTGCCGCAGTGGTGTTGAGATGCCTGTACTCATGTTGGTATTTAATTAGCATAAGCTGAGGAGCGATAACGAGCTGATTGAAGGGGATGGGCCGCAACATAAGCATTAGCGTAGATCGGGACCTAACAACTCTGAGAAGTCAGGGATGACAATGAAGATGTGAAGAAGGGGGGCAGCTGTAATCCATTCTGCAAGACTAAAAGAATAGGGGGCAGGGACGGAAAAAGATCATAATCTGCGCAACAATGAAAGAGAGAGATGAAAAGGTGGTGGTGGTGGGGGGGGAGGAGGAGGAGGACCAGGATGAAGGAAGCTACTGTAACTAGCTGGGAAACTAATGCGACGGGTGATTATGCAGGTTTTAACCAGAAATCTGTCTGGGGGATAAACACAGGGATTGTGGATCATCAGAGCTCATTGTGCTTTCATTAATGAATTCAAGCAACACTTTGTACTGATGCCGCTGCTTGTTGTGTGTGTGTGTGTGTGTGTGAAGTTCGAAACTCCCTGTGGTCTCAGCAGACAGCAAATGTAGTTAAAGGCTGTGGCTCCAATGCAACCCAGTATAATCAAATAGCAGGCAAATCAAATACCGAACAAACCAACTGCTTGCTCCAATGGCAGGAAATACAGGAGAAGCTGAACTCATTTACATAACTGGCAACAATTCTCAGGGTTATTGATAAAAAAAATAAATAAAAGTTAAAAGTAAGAAAGTTAGTGCGCGTTGATGTGTGCATGATGCTGTCTTTCATTGCTCTTCCTGTACGTCACCTTTGGGAGTGAGGGAAAGACGCAAATAGAGGAAGACAGATTTCGCTATTGATAGACACCTGTGTGTTAAAAGTGTGTGAGAAGACACAGCACTGTGTTTTGAGCCAGACAATGACAAATAAAAAAAAAGAGAGAGAGCGAATGGGGAACAAAGGGTACATGTGTTATGTAAGAACAGAAGTCTGATGCCAGCGAGTCAGGGGAGAAAAGTGGCAAGTGAGGGAGGAGGGGGAAAATGCAGAGGATGAGAGAGGATACTGGCGCTGAGGGGGCAAGCAACACTGCAGAACCGGCTGTGGCTCCAGTGCTGCTCTCGGGAACACTATCACAGAACGACAACATCCACCGCTGTGTAACCCAGACAGTAGCTAGACCGGTGCGGATGTGTGTACAGTGCATGTGCGAGTGTGTTTGTTTGTGTGGTGGTGGGGGGGGGGGGTT
>OOFC01014012.1:0-16486 GCA_900323345.1 Pseudochromis fuscus
TTGAGGATTCCTCCGCCGCGTGGTGATTTCACTTCGCCTGCAGCTGTGAGGTTATCAAACTTGCACGACGGGTATGAAACTCCCGCCAAACGCCTGTAATTTAATGGAATACACTTTAAGTGCGGGTGATAATGGTGCACCACAATCACGCCAGATAAAAACAGGACCAGTTCTCCCACTTTAAATCACACGAGCAGAGGAATATCTATCACTTTGCTGTAATCACACACTGAGCTCCCACTTGGGAGGAAGATGAGCGACACTGGCAGTGATGGATGGAGCGCCTCCCCGCCGGCCATCCTGTCAAAAAGGAGATCTCTCTGGGGTTCGCCGATGATTGCTTTAAGAAAAAGGTTGCGCTCACCTTGACGTTTCCTCCTATCAGGTCAGGCGGCTCCTCGTCCGTCTCCAAGGCAACGTTGATGGTGGCAAAAGGCCGGCTGGCCATCTGCTGCATCTCCCTCAGCAGTTGCTGGGGAAGAGGAAGAAGAGGAAGAAGAGAGCGAAGGTCAGCGGCAGGTAAACACAGTCTGTCTGTTCTCCAGTCAAACCAGCCATCATCACGCCAAAGTGTTTCATCTGGAGTTACTGAGGAGAATTTATTAAACCACTTTTCAGGGTTTTTTTTTTTTTTTCAAGAGTTCACACACAACTCAAATGCAAAATCAAAGCCACTGAACCTTCCTTCCATCTTTTCCTCTCCAGGGTGTGAAGCTGACTTAGTTTCCAGTACAAACACTAATTGATGATTCTCTTTCTTCACATTCAGCAGCAAGTGGGAAAAAAAAACTAGTGAGGTTGAAACTGAGGGTTTTTATTCACAATCAGATCTCATCCTTCATTCGAGGCCAAAAGGAGACTTGTTGCTGTTTTGTTGGTGCTGGATGATGCTTCACTGCTCCCCCACAGAGCACCGAGCTTTATCTTTAATCCAAACTTTAACCTGAATCAGTCCATTTAAAAGGTTACAAACATTTAATAATTATTTTAAACTACTTCAATCTACAGAATAAAACCTGAAAGATAAAGATTTGACTCGTTTTTAACTTAACAAACTGTAGCACCTAAATCTTTTGTTACTGTTGAACATCAATAAAGATTTTAAAGCACAATGAATATTTTATTTTGAAAATCTTAACAAGCTTCCTGAGCCTATTTTAAAAGTTATACAGGGAAATCTTTTTAGGTGTTATTAAAATCTTGTCAATGATGAGCAACACTCTGGATTTTGATGTCAGATTAAGAAAAAAAAACAAATCAAATTAATTTATTGCTATTTTTCAAATATATTCAGAGTAAAATGACTATTCCCCCCATTCACACTGCATCTCCTCTGATGATTTTTTAAAAAAATTTATGTTAATTATTTTATTTTTTTGCTCATTCAGGGTATAAATTTAAAATCTGTTAAAAATTTAAAAGAATAATTTATTTTTTTAAGAAGAAAGTTCAAAATTAGTCCCATTTTTTCTACCTAAAATAAAAATCTAAAACAAAATTATCATAAATGTGAATAAATTAAATTACTTACAATATGGCCAGTGTCTTTGTGCATGTTTTCATGACCTCCTACATGAATAAATATCTTCATAATCATTTGTATTAGGATGAAAAACACTGGATTTTGATTTAAGGTGCACCTCACTTCTCACCTCACAACCTGTCAAATGACTGTATCTACCAGTAAACATCTGAGGGTTAAGGACTAAAATGTTAAAAAATAATTTAATATTTATTATTATATTAATATTATTTCAGTGGGATCAGTTTTGTCCTTAATCTGCTGAATTTAACTACTTCATTTAAACAGTATTATTGCTGCTGTTGTAGAAGTTGAGGTTAAAATTACAAACACTGCTGGAAAAATGTGTCAAATTTGCAACAATGCAGAAAAAATAATTCAAAAAAATCAAATCAAGTCGTTCACTGAGCATTGAAGCCTCAACCTCCAGTCTCCACCTCCTGCTGAGTCTTCAGGTGGTAAACGCTCCACTATGTCCACCAGCTACTTGTTATTTATCTGCTGCTTGGTGCAACACATGAACTTTTTTTACTGCCTGTTGCTGCAAAATGAGGCGAGGGGGCGGCGAGCCACAACTGTAAATATGTCAGCGACAAAAACCAAAAAGCGACGGCGCTGAATCACTGCTGCAGGTGATCCAACACTGAAACTGAACCGCATCAATCAGCTGAATATTAATCAGCGCTGCACCGAGTATCAAAAGTATTAATTATCCAGAATGATGCGCATAGATTTTTTTAAAGCATCGCTGGGTTTCCAGATTTATTCACGACCCCAAAAGCAGATTTAATCTTTGTCCTACTGATTGATAAGTTTGCTTATTTCAAAGTTGAATCCCATAAAACTTCTCCTCTTGTTGACCATGAATTTCAAACTGATTGTGTTGTAGTGTATTTTAAAAATTAGAAATATTTCCCAGTGTCTGTGTATAATGTGGTGTCGCACAAGTTTAATGAAACTGGAAAGAGTCGCCCTCAAACTGTACTTGAGTAATTGTAACTTTGCACCACTGCGAGGCAGAGGCGCAGTCTCATTTTGTTCTGATTTATAACGTGGACCTTGGCCAAAGGAAGAGGAGGAGGGAGGTGATTATGAGGGAGGAGGAAGAGCGGAAGCTAAAGAATGAGAATGGACACGGAAATAAGGAGAATCAGAAGAATAGGGGGAAAAAGGAGGATGATGATGATGAGATGGAGGAGGTGGTGGAGGAGGAGGGGGGAGGCTAAATGCTGTGAAAGATTCAGAGGCTGAGACACAACAATGGGAAGAGGAAGAAAAAAAAAAGATGAGGGGGTTGAAGGAAAAGCCACAGTAAACACGGCGATGCACCCTCGTCGTCAGCTGTCAAAGCAGGCACGGCGCCATGAATAGAGAAACAAATGGCGTCAACTGTCAAGACACAAAAGACGAGGATACCAGCAGCAAACACCCCTGAAACAAAAACACCTGCAGCCGTTGTAGGAGCAGGAGGAGTACTGACAGGAAATAAATCACAAAGAGGCGGGACTCGGAGATGAAGGCGATTGTGTGAAATCTCGAGGATGATGTGATGTGCGCGGATCAAAGGACGTTTTGACACAGTCCGTCGGCCTCTGTCTCGTTACAGTTGTCACAGAATAAGCTGCGGGTAAAGGGCAGCGCTGCAATTCAACTAAAAAGTGCCAACGCGGTGGAAATCGCACACGTGGTCCCTCGGTGAACTCCTCAACGGCTTTCAATTAATCTGCTGAGTGTGTCCGTCCCCCGCGAGGCTGTCGATGGTGCTTATTGACATGCTAGCACTCCTCGCTGAATGTGACGCCGTGTATCTTCAATCGGGGGTCGATGGGAAAAGTTTCTCTTTCTCTGTACAGTAAAGCCCGAAGAGGAAATAATTTAATGTCCCGGATTCTCTTTGTGAAGCGAAGCCAGCTCATTAAAGTCTCGCATGTGTCTGTGGATGTGTGCCTGTATTCAAATCTCCCCACGCTGTTGTAACAGCTGGGCGAGGAGGAGCTGAACTCCTATTTTCCTCGAGTCACTGCTTTTAAAAAGGAATTGCTTAAGATTTCAGGGAATATGCTTATTCACTTTCTTGCTGAGTAATAAATGAGATTAATAATAAGTCTTCTGTCCATTAAATATGAAGACGTAGCCAGCAGCCAGTTAGCGGTTGGAGGAGGAGGGAGGGGTAATCCTGGCTCAGTCCAAAGGTAACAAAATACACCAACACCTCTATAGTTCACTCTTTATAGCTCATAGTTTCCAGGCAGGAAACAGCATGGCACATAACCCTCCACACCTCCATCCACTTCAGCTGTTACACTGAATAATAAAAATAAGATTAGTTTCTTTTTAGGAGCTGAGGAGAAGCTCGGGGGCGGGTTAATGGAGAATCCAAGGGCTGTCAATCAAAACAGCCTCACAACTCCTTTTCAGATAAGAAGCAATAAGATACAATAAGATACAATATGGCAGAATGTTGCATGAGTGAAGCTGATGATTTTTAAATGGAAGTCTACTGGAGCCACATTTATACTTTGTAGCCACAGACCGTACATGAAAAGGGATGAAGCAACTGGGTTTCATCATGGAAAGCAATGCAGAAGTGCAACAAAATGCAATACCCCCGACGGCCACTCCCTCCCAGCTGCAAACATCATTTTTAGGGTTAGGAAATGAACGAAGCTAAAGCCTCGATCCCAACCGGACGTCCTCGCTTCTACAGGCTGTGTACGTGAAAAATACGCCAACAAACTCACGGACCACGCAACTGCATCTTTCGAGCTCCTAAGTACGTACGGAGGATGTTGATCATGATCAACAAATTCGTACGACAGGTCTGACGTGCATTTTTTTTTAATGGTCGTGGGAAGAAAACCATTGGTGAAAAATGCATGAGGTGGACGCACAGTGCGAGTCGGGCAACACAACTTACAAAGTAAATCGAATGAACGCAGAGAGTCTGGCACCCGCACATCTTCAGTATGACCTCTGTGAAGCTCGCACATCACAATCTCACATGTTGGCGAGGACATCTCATGAAGCACTTAACGCCCTGCAAGATGAAGCTCTTGCAGTTTTATTTATTTATTTCTATATTTATTTTTTTAACCTCTGCGACTTCCACGACTCCCACAGATAGAGTTGTGCACTCCCTGAAAAATAAATAAGGGACACCTAGTGGGCACAGCTGGAACAACCCGATCGCCTTTACCCCTCCTGGCATGGTGAAATAATTTTGCATGTGTAAAGCGATTTTTAAATACGGGACAAAGTTCATCTCTTTTCAGGTCAATACAGGAAACTAAACTTTACTTTTAAAGACGGGACGATTTGCTACCCCACCACGGACCAGGAGGCTTAACGTGATGTCCTGCGGTGATTTTTGTACTAAATGTGTAAAGTAAAACTTCAAAGTATTTGGTAATTTCTTAAATACAAGAGCAAACTGTCACTTTATTCCATAATACATTATTTTTTTTGACAAGACTCAAATTTTGAGATGTGTCATTTTTCCTGACATTTAAATTTCAAACAAGTGTGATAAACAACTGAGAGCTTGTTCCAAATCAATAGTATTACAACCTGGTAATGTTAACATTCACACTGGGGACACACACACACACACACACACACAGAGAGAGAAAGCACTTTTTGCAGACAGCTTAATGTCAGCTGATAAAAGACGCTGCCTACCTGCTACCTGGATACTGCAGCATGAATCACTTTTACCTTTTTACTCACAATTCCTGACAAACCACACGACCAATTCAGATTTTATGAGCCGGTATGTCATGCTCTCTGCAGCCACTCTCCAAAAAAAGGCTTTGTTCACTCAACTCAGAATATTTTTCAGAAATTCAGCAGCAAATTTGCAAATTAATAAAACATTAAAGTGCTTAATAAAGGCTGCGATAAAACAGAATGGGAAAATGACTTATTGTGGAGGAGGTACAGTATTGGAGAGGGTTTATAAAAAGCTCTCACATCAAACAGAAAAGGAACCAGAAACCGCATCAGTCATGACAAGCAAAACTACAAGGAGATGCTGGGAATAGAAACCGTGTGATGCATAATAGTGGAATAATAACAGCCATAAAGTATGAATGAATCCAAACACAACGGCAAAGAGTCGCCTCATTAGCATGTACACAAATAAAAACAAGCTGAAGCATCCGACATGCCCGGTCTCAGTTCTTCAGTCTTTTTTCTGCCACTGCAGCAAACAAATGAAAATGAGCAACTCATTGTGCTGAATCTTGATTTGTCATGATTAGACGTCCCACTGTGCGAAGCATCTGAGAGACAAAATATGTCGCATTTGTGAGCATGGTGACTGCTGGGTTTGTAGCAACACAACACGCCAAGCAATTCTCCATCTTTCACTGATGCCTGATTTGGTTTTACTTGGATTTAAACATCAATCTATAAAAAGGAACTTGTAATAATCAAACCGTCACCTTTCTACCAATAAATACATCAATTAATTTAAAAAATGTAAAATTATTTTTTTTAAAAACGTGCAAAACTCCACCTGATTAAATGGCTTCTTTCAGCATTGAGCAGTTCTGTTGGTCAACTTCTGTTGCACCAACTTACCTTTTTAGTGTTGATTCAACTCATATATTAGGATTAGGTCCAACTTAAAATAATAATGTTGAATCAACCTATTTTTTCCTCAACTTATCTAATAGGGGTAGATCTTACTTCAAATACTTGTGTTGACTCAACACAATTGTTCTGAGTCGATTCAACTTATTTATTAAGGATAGGTCTAATTAAAAGTACTTCTGCTGTGAAAATTAAGTCCAACTTATTGTATTTTTTTTGTGCCAAGTTTATGTTTTAGAGTTGATTCAACTTCTTTATTAGAGTCGAGTTCATCTTATTTGTTTGTTTATTAAACTCATTAGGATTAGGTTCAACTTAAAGTAACCATGTTGAGTTATTTTTTTCTCAAAGTATCTAACAGGGGCAGGTCCTATTTCATATGCTTGTATTGAGTCAACCCAACTTGCTTCAGGTCAATTCGAATGATTTATTATGGGTCTAATTAAAAGCTCCTCTGTTGTGCCGACTTCATTTTTAGAATTAAGTCCAACTTATTGTAATTCTGTTGAGCAACTTTTATGTTTTAGGGTTGATTCAACTTATTTATTAGAGTTGATTCTCATTTAATATACTTGTGTTGAATCAACTTTTTTTTGGTTTATTAAACATGTATTAGGACTAGTTCCAACTTAAAGTAATCTTGTTGAGTCAACTTAATTTTTAGGTTTCTGCTACATTAATTTATTGATTACACTTATTTTTTTGAAGTTGAGCCCAACTTAATGTACTTGTGTTGAAATGACTTATTTTTTCGGTTTATTAAACATATATTAAGATTAGGTCCAACTTAAAGTAATCATGTTGAGTCAACTTAATTTTTAGAGTTTAACTTAACTTAATGATCTTCTGTTCTGCTACATTAAATTATTTGGGTTGGGCTCATGTTTTTTAATACAGTTGTTCCAACTAAAGTATATATTACAGTAATAACAATAAATGAAGCTGGTCCATGCAAAAAGAAAGTCATTTAACCATGTGGAAATTATTTTTATGAGTTTTTTAAGTTAATTCAACAGTTTGAGTGTTGCTGAGTGTTCGGAGTAAGATAATGAACTTAGCTCAAACTCATAACAAAGTTTTAAAAAGTTTTGGATTCTGGCAGAATCAACTTCATTTCTACTGATGCAACGGGCAGAGCCAGTCAGTAACATCACAGTGTGGATCTGTGTGGTAAACAGCGTGCAGAGGAACTGACGATCTGCATGCAGACAACATCCTTTTTCATAAGCAGAACTCTTTGAACAGCACAAAGCAGCAGAATTGATTTACTGGATAAAAAGCAGATGGAGGAGCATCTGAATGTTGCGGTAAACAAACTTTTATAGATTCAGTCCACCTCCCTCAACCTCTCTGCAAACAGCCCAGTCCCTTGTCAAACACGCAGGTAACCTTTGTTTAAATAGCAGCATTTGGCTGTAATCATCCTGCTTTGGTTATTATATCCACAACTAAACTTTTCTACTGGACACCAGGGATCTGTCCACAGCTTGAACATGTGGGGCAGTTTTTGGATGAATTTCAAAAATGATGGTGGAGATAAAAGTTCAATCAAAAGGTGTACAGCTTTCAACAGGCTGGATTTAAAGAGTTTTCTTTTTAAAAAGCAAAAGTAAAGATCTGGAAACTGGTTTTATTTGTTGTGATTATGGGCATAGTGAAATAACATGCATGTGTTCTTTTCACCAATTCATCATGTGAAATATTCAAAATATTAAAGTGTGCAATGCTAATTTATTTTTTAATAATTTGGAGGCAGTACAAGAAACTGCAGCTGCATAATAAACGTTTACCGAACTATTGCATATTTCCTGCAGAAACAGCATCAATAACAATGTGTTGAGGCTCTGTTTTGGTCTCCACCACCTCCTTGCTGTTATGTATTATGTCAAGTTATTCTGCAGAATCAAATGGGCAGAGTGGGACTTTTGGTTTATGCTAACACAGAAAAAGAAATCCAATTATTGCCATTTTATGAATGTCTTCAAGTTGTGCAGAGGTTCCTTTGCAGGCACAAGTCAAATTCATTGACGTCAGCATGGTTTGTAGTTTTTTAGACTTGGTTTAATTGGTATTAAATGGAACCACAGATTGTATATTTTAAGTCTGATGTACCTTTATTCCTCTCACCTATAAACTACAATCTATTTTCCTGTGAGGACTGTGGAGAGTCAGCTGAGCCCTCCTCTCTAACCTCCAGTCTGCTGCCGTCAGGTTAAGGAAGCAGCATGAATTTGGAGAATAACCCTCCTGGAAGGAGTCCTACACAAGGTACAATTTGCACAAATCTCATTAAGCCGTGCTGTGAGTAGGCAGCGGCTGTACAGCAAACACTCAGCACTCCAAAGATAACCAGACGTCAGAGGAGTTACAGTGCAAGTCGCCTACTTCTTAAATTGGCTCTTAGTTTTCTGCAGGGCATTTCGTGTGTGTGTGTGTGTGTGTGTGTGGGAACAATATCTGACTGTGGCAGAGCAAACTGTGCATATATAAACCTAATTATACGACCAGCGCGTCCAGGAGAGCACACACATGGGCAGGCAGGTTGGAGATACCTGCACATGACCAATCATGTATGTGCGCATATTTTCTCAGCTGCAAATTAACTCCCTCAAACACTCGGAGTGAAATTTATTCTGTGGACACATTTGAATAACAGCACATGAGCGAAGCCGTCTGAAGGGGAAGAGGCTGAATATCTGAATGAAAGGTACATATGTAGAGACTTTATGTACATTACCAGTCACAGCAAGCATGAGTGTGAACATACAGTTATTATTGGATGAACCAAACATCAACTATTTATTTCATATATAATACATTAATAGTCACTTGATGAGAAAAAATGTAAATCATTTCTTTACCTCGCTGTGTACACTGTAAAAAAATGTCGATTGAAAATATCATAAATAATCTTCAACTGAAATTTCACTTAAAGCAGCTGTTCTTAAATAGACACTTTACATTGACAAATTTATTATAATTTCACTTTTTTAATAGAAATAAATGTTACATTCATGTTTTTATTCTCATTTCAAAGATATTCTAAAATTTGTTACAATTAGTAACAATTAAAATGTTGCATTGGTTTTGGACTTTGACACATTTGTTTGTTCTTAAAAATAAAACTGTGCTGCCATCATGAAGACTTCTGTATTTTTCAGCCACTCAAATGATTATTCTATATAACTATTTTATTATTATAATTTTTTACACTGAACATCTAAAGACTTGTAGCTTCTCTCTCTTTTTATACAATTAAAGTGATTTTTTTCTCCCATTATTTAACATTAAACATATCAAACCGTCCATCAGCTACTTACACTCACATTTATTGAGGCCATTTGTCTGTAGGCGGCAGAATAAGCCGTGAAATAACACGCTGATAGTCACGCTGTCACTCGACAGAAGAGGCAACATTAGCATTAATTTGGATTAAAGTTTCTGGCCACCCAGTGACTGTAAGCCGAAGTCCAATATTATAATATATAATGTACATAGAGACTTGTCTTCATCAGAGCTTGTCCATGAAAGCAGCTGGAAACAATGAGAGTATGAACTGAAGCTGCACAACCACAATCTGAAGACAGTGTATTTGGGTCACTAGGAGCAAACCCTTTAAACATCACACATGATGCAGTGTTGGTGCAAAAAATCTGGTTTGTTGAAAATGATTCATCGCGGCCTTGTTGGGGGATTCACACGTGTTCATTCTCTGCCACAAACACTCGCAGACGCCGTCGAAGGGAATTGTGTTCGAGTGTTGTCAAAGTGAGCAGCGGTGTGTCGAGAGATTGAGTACGTCAGCAGCATATACAGGGAGGAGGGGGGGTGGAGGGAAATTAGACTAAAGGGAAATTAGGAAGGATGTAGGAGAGCGACAAGTGATGTGAACATGGCAGAGACGGAGCAGAAAAAAGCTGCGAAGAGAAAAGAAAAGACAAAAGCGTTCAAAGTGTTCGCCCCTGGGACGAGGGGATGGAGCGCCGGATCGCCTGGAAGCAGGAACACACACACACACACACACACACACACACATAAATACATAATCACACACACACGCTTGCAGTACACACATGCCGCACGTCGCAGCGCACTACATCAAGCCATTTATTTATTGATGCGTCTGTTTAAAAATGCTGTCGGTGGGAGAGCTCTCAATCCATCCTTCAGCTTCACTGAGGGAAAACTGCGGAGTGAGAAGCACAGAGGGAGGACTGAATGAATGGAGGGAGGAGGAGGGGGAGGAAGAGTGAGAGCATTTTCTTCATCTGTGAAGCGACGTTAGCTACTCCTCTCTCGCTTCATCTTTCCATCTCCGTGGCGATGAGGTGGGGGGTAGAGGACACATGCTGTGAATACTGACATGGTAGAGGGCTTTGATCCCTCCCCTCTATCTCTCTCTATGTCTTTGTCTCTCTCTTTTTTTCACCACTCAATTCTTCCTTCGTTCTCACAGCCGGCCTCCCGCTGTCCAACGCCGAGCACCTTCCTATCCTTGTATACAGTGTCGACCATGCTAATCAATACTCCATCAAAGAGGACGGAGCTGATCAAAAAGGCAAAAAGAAATGAAGGGGTGGTTAACACAGAGATGGAGAGCAGGGAGTTAACGTGGTCAGAAGCAACAGGAAAAGCCTGAAATGAATCAAATTCTCTGAAGCAGCTCATTTTGACTCTGAGCTGTTGTACAAAGTGGTGTTAAACTGTGGTGACGTCTGCGTGAGGACAGGAGACCCCGAAACAAAATGACAATGTTAAGATGTTTACTTTGTGCTACAGTAAACAGGATCATTATTTTGCATCATTTCCATAAGTTTCAGTGTGTGAGGGTCACATGACCAACGTTTGGTTTTGTAATCTTCACACAGCTGCGGCGTATGAAAGAAAACAAAGCTCGTCGTTATTATTTTGGGTTTATCGCCGCGCACAAGCACGAGAGACATAAAAAGACTGAGATGTGTGTGCTTGAAACCTTTTGTGATTTTATTTTCCCTTTAGTTTTCACTGTTTGTTGGATCTTCAGAAACATCAGTGCGATGCGCAGCTTTTATTTCATTGGACTGATGCAGCTGCTGTGAGTAACTGAGGATTGATACACGACAGTCAAAGGAAAACGGTTTAAAATGCAACATTGTTTTTTAATGTGCACATGCAAAGGACGGATATTTAAACACTGAGTTACACACTGGGCTCGGCTCCAGTTTGTCTGCTGGTCAAATCTAATATGCAAACGACCAAATCAATGCACCCAGCTACACTGCTCACATAATCAATTGTTTTATTGTTTCCCAGATCACACCTCCATAACCTCTTCATTTTCACCCAGTGTTCCAACTTGTGCTAACTTCACTTGTTTTTATGTTGCAAGTTTATTGTGTATTTTTTTTCCCTATGCATTTAATTTTCCATTGTGCTCTCGACTGTTTGCGAACCGAGCTGCCAACTGGCCGGATTTCAACAGACTGCATCCCTCTGCTTTTTATTACAGTTAATATGGAAACTGCAAAAGGCAAAACATTTGTGAGGATGTGCAGCTAAAACATTTTAATTGTCTTAATATACTTGAGATTGTAATGTCTTGGGGTGGCAGCAATAAGTGAAGTTGGAAGTGGGAGGTGAGATTGAAGAGCTGGAAGGAGTTACGGTTTAATATGAGAGTGAGAAGCAGCATTAAGCTGAATTATTGACACTTTAAAGAAATATTCAGAATAACTCCTCATGGGAAAAACTCCCTCAGAGAGCACAAACCTCCACAAGGCCTTAATCACACTGCACTGATGCTACACAGTGAACACTGCTGCCCTCTTGTGGTGACATAACATCACTTGTTGAAACATTTGCTCATTATAACAGATTTTGGTAGATTTATTTTAAACATCCCACCGTCTGACGTAATCATTTGTTCAGTGGTTTTTCGACAATGTTGCTAACAATCAAACAAACGAAACCAACACCAGGAAAACACAACATCCTTGGTGGTAATCATCCCGACTCAAAGTCCACTTACTTATTTGTTTTAAAGCTTTCACCCAAATGTCATTTTTTAACTCTCATGGTCAAAATCAGACACTAATCGACAACTTTAGAGGCAACATGGACTCTAAACGTCTAAAGCAGGGGTGGCAAACTTATTATAGTTCAGGGGCCACATGCAAGTACCGTATTTTCTGGACTATTGAGCGCACCTAAGCCGCTACTGAATTTATTCAAACAGTTTCATGTGGTCCACTCTGACCGGGTCTGATGTGACGACGCTAAATGTATCGGCGGCACAAAGCTCGTTAGCTTTTTACAAGCTAGCAAGCCACACCGGTGTTTAAGCCGCAGGGTTCACAGCATCGGAAAAAAGTAGCGGCTTATAGTCCGGAAAATACGGTATGTTATGAAAAGGTTTATATTTATCGGGAAAAATATGTGCAATTTCAACATCATTGCTGCCCACCCACCACAGGTTTTCCTTTCACCTCTGTACAAATATGAAGTGGTCGAATTTTCTCCTTTTTGACAAAGATATTTTGCGTCCTGAGGGTGACACAGAAAGTCAGTCAGACAGCAAAGGTGCAGGCAGAATAGATGTTAAATATGATAAAGCAAAATTGTCATTTATGGAAGGAGATGGTGCATTTGTTGTTTAGTTCTGGGTCGTAGTGTTGCATTATGGGGTGCGACCCCTAGTGGACAAATTAGGAATATCTGTAATTTTCAGACGAGATTGGACCCTACACCCTCTGTATGTTTCACACCGTTGATCTAAAGCCATATTTCCACCTAAAAATATCCACCATCCAATATTTTCTCCAGAGGTTAATCATAATAATCAAGACGACAACAAAACAAATCAACCTGAACAATCCCAGATCTCCCCTCCCTGCATTGCTGCTCCAACAGGTCGACATATACTGATGTTGTGTAACGCTGTGTGACGTCACCGCCAGCAGCAAACACATTGTACAGACAGATGAAGCTGTGAATGTTCAGGGGGGTTGATGTGCTGCTTTTCTACACCACTGGTGCTGAGAAATAGAACAGCTATATAGATATATATACCACATAGAAAGACACGGGGGCTCTGATGCATGTCACACGGTAATCATGTGCGTTGCCCTTTTAATCTGCTGATTCCTCAATACAGATGCAGCTCGTAGCAATGTAGCAGTGAGTCTGCCTCGGAGGCGAGATATGGTTTGTGTTGCATAAAAAGAAAGGGGGGAAAAAACCTGTGCTAATATTAAGCTTCAATATTTTAGATATTTTCAGAGCGTGAACAAATCTACAATCTTAAGGCAGAAGGTATCAAAGTTGTTGACTTAAGAGTGACTAGAGCAAACCGAGGTGGTTGGGAGGTGAGACTTGAACAAAGACGGAGAGGATGAGACGGCGGCGGGAAGAAGGAATGGATGAAAGTAAAGAAAGTGCAGACAGGCTGTAATGAGATGAAACAGAATCAAAAAAGTACAGGAGTTTTGACAGGGGTTCTGGGCTTATGATAAGCCTTGTACTAGTGGCATGATAGATGGTTGTGGTGCAGGGGTGGGGGTGCCGAGCGTTACTAGACCGAATGAGGGTCACCCACAGTGCAGTGGGGTTAGGATGCTGAGACAAGCCTGTATATTGTGAGGAGTGAGACACTGGCACTGATCCAAACTCTAATTATACGCAGCATCTCTGTGGAATTAAGATTAGCAGGGTTTTAGAAGTGTCTTGGGAACAGTGAGAGACAAAAAGCCATGCATACACACACACACTCTCACACACACATATACTCTGTAAGCTCTGCGTCTCACACACAGAAAAAAGTGAATGACACCAGGGCAAACTATGCACTGACATAAAATGTGGGAAGTAGATGGGATACAATCCAACCAGCCCACACACTCGTCTCCTGTTCATTCACTTGCACCTGAATGCTGCAGAAACAGAGACGTTTCTCACAGTATGCCCCTAAAACTCAGGCAGGAGCACAAAACAATATTTTTCTTTCCCCCCCACTTGTGCACATAATTATATTATTGGTGTAATAATTGTACTGCCAGTTATTTCTGTACAGGCATAGTAAAAGTAACATCCGGATCTTGCTTCATTTGTTTAAACAAACTAAATTACTTGAAACTATGTTGCTTAATGTGTAAATGATACACTGGTATATCTTAATGCAGATATAACACATGGTTACCATGGTTACACTGAAATACATTCTACTGCTCAACAAAAAAGAAAACAAGTTCAGTTTCATGTGGTCCACTCTGACTGGGTCTGATGTGACGATGCTAAATGTATCGGTGGCGCAGAGATTGTTAGCTTGTAAAAAGCTAACAAGTTTCGTGCCGCCGATACATGAGCCACACCAGTGTATAAGCCGCAGGGTTCAAAGTGTCGGAAAAAAGTAGCGACTTATAGTCCGGAAAATACGGTAATTTCTAGTTCATACTTGGCAGATATGTTTAACACACAGACTGCATGTAGAAATTGATGATGCAACCGAGTCTCAAATGTGAAGCCAATGCATTAGTGTAAAAATGTGCAGTACCAATGATGGCCACTAGAGGCAGCTCCAATTGATTTCAATTCAAAAACAGTCATTTCCAGTCAATCAGCTGTCAATATATTTTTTCCACCAGTCATTCTGATGTCATTAGTTGAAGTCGACTCTGGTGATCCATCTGAAAAGGTTGATTGACAGGTGTGTTCTCCAATGAGACCTGACCTGAAGTCACCTCTCATACACACTGGGCAGTGTCCTCAGGTTCAAGGGTCAAACCCGCCCCCTCACTCCTCTCTTCACATCCAAATATGGTCATTTCTGGCTCCAAAAGTCGATGACTTGTACACAGCGCGCAACACGTATGTACATATACAGACTTGTGTGTTTTTGATCTGCAGTTTAAACAACAAAAGATGATGGCGTGGGACTTGCTCTCACCGTGACTGCTGTGCTAATATTTGCTAAGACAGGAGCTTAAAGCCCGCCTCTAACCAGTGTTGCAGAGGTAAGCTGGTTACCAGTGCTGCAGCACCTCCCCATTCTTTTTCATCACATTTTGATGAATCCGCATCCTGTCAGGTCCGAGGAGACTCCCGTTAGCTTGACTGTGTGGAGGCTATCATTAACAAGGCCTCCCCCCAGGTTTTTTTTTTCTTAAAGGAAGATGCATGTTTTTTTCCCCAGATCCTCAGCTGCCTGCTTTAAGTGACCTTCGGTGCTGCCTCCTGCTCTTCTTCCTCTCCCTCCCTCCCTCTCTCTCATCATCTAAACTCGCCTCTCCTCACCTCTCACTTCAGGATTGATCACCTCAGAAGTAGGCCTTTTGTTCTGAGCGGTGGTGCAGCGAACATTGACCTCAGGAGAAAAGATGGACGGCATCTCTGCTAGAATCTTAAAGCATTGCTCTAGTTAATCTACAGGGGCCTCGCGGTGCTTTAAGGAGGAACACAGTTGATGCTGCTGCCTCCGTACACAGGACTCACATTTTTCTTACGTCCATTGCATCATAATCTGTAGCTGACACAATGGGCATCAAGCAGGAAGCAAGAAACGAACATACTTCCTCTTATTTTTGTCCGGATGCACGATTTGTTCTTTGGGATTCAGGACTGTTTCCTGATTTTTACTCTTCAACGTTTTAGGAAAAATGGTTTAAAATTCAGTAAGTATGAAGAAATGACTTGTGTCCTACAGCCCAGCATCTGCAGTTACATGGTTTTATGGTGACTTAGCTATGCACCTAAATGCACAGTTTAAGTACTTGTAATGTATTTGATTACTTTCATTTTGTCATATTTACTGTTTATTCCAGAGTATGAGGAAATTTGGATGTTAAAACTGTTTCTGGAGTTGATTTTAAAAATATCAGTGGGATTTAAGAGGTTACTACTTCACGTAGCCCAGAGTCAATAACTTTCTGTCCTTATCATGTGCAACCCTCACAAACGGGACCGATGACTCCTCCATAAAATTATCTGCTATTACAATATTTGTCCTTGAAAGTACAATTTCACATCATTTAAATTCAGCTTTAGACACTTTCATTAAAACTTGTTTCAGTGAAAAGTTTATGGCTTGTACAGAATGAATTTCATTAGTTTCATGGGAGAGTTTCACTGTTCGATCGTCTAAATGTTACTGCACAGATTTCCATTAGTTTTGCTTCCAAGGGATAGTTTAAGCATTTTATATGGCTAATGTCGTCTCAGAAAATTAGCGCAGTATTGGTTTTAAATGGCAGCTTTTAGAGAAAATGAAATAAAGAGATTCTCAGTTATTATATGTCTGGAGATGTTATTGTATTATAGCTGCTAATTGACTAGAATTAGCATATTCCAGTACAGCAGCTCTGACCCATTTTAAAATAAAAGGAGTGTGTTGTGAGCTGT
>OOFC01014012.1:16506-33249 GCA_900323345.1 Pseudochromis fuscus
CATCAGCCCACCAAGAAGCACAGCAGGGGGTCGGGGGGACACAGTGGGGGGTTCGTGGGTGGGCTCTCGACCAAGAAGCTGCTGAAGGCAGCTCTGAAGTTCGCCGCCTGGGGGACCGGCGAGCGAGCGAGACGAAAGAAGCGAAGTGTGAGGGATGGTGGCACGAGGGCGGGCGGAGCAGACAGAGTGCCAGCTGGGGTCACCTTGAGCAATCCATCTTCCACCTCCAGCAGGAGTGGAGGGGAGGGGAGGGGGCGATTTTCTCCCCTCGCTTTAATAGCACTCGGCGGACAGTGAGGCGAGGAGAGGGGCTCTCCTTCTCTGAACTCGTCTGGTGTGGATGCAGCAGCTGGATTCAGTGGGAGGGGAGACGACCGGACATCCCCGACAGCCGAGATAAACAACACGAGTCTGTCCACGCTGCAGCTGAAAGGAAACAAGACAGTGGCGCTTTGGCTTCCTCCTCCATATAAAACCAAGCTGTTATTTCTTCTCTTTGTGTCCTGTAAGTCAGTGGTCCCCAACCACCGGGTTGGGGCCCGGTACCAGTCCGTGAGACATTTGTTACCGGGCCGCGCAGAAAGAATTAATGATTTCTATAAATTCTGTTGTATTGATTGTTACAGTCTGAAAGACGTTTTATTTTGAAAAACGACCGGATTCTCTTCGACTTAACTTTTGTCTGTGTCTATTGATACGTCAATACCCTCGTCTAAATCACGTGATCAGATACGTTAGCCAAACACACAAGTGAATGAGTTAAAAAAAACAACAAAAAACTAAACCGACGTCTTTGGAGAGCTTCTTCGCAAAGGTCGTGTTATTTTGTTTTTGCTGTATTTATCTGCCACACCTTGAAGGCCGGTCCATGAAAATAATGCCGACATTAAACTGGTCCACGGTGCAAAAATGGTTGGAGACCAATGCTGTAAGTAGTCCACTCTAAGGAGAACAAACACCCCTTACATCAGTCTAAGCTATTGCATGAAAGTAAATTCATCACCTCCACATCTCTAACGTCTCGGGGCGCCATGTTCTCCCTGGAGAACCTCGTGACAATCTGCGATGCTGTCAATCGTTAAAGGCTCATTTCAAGTGTACCAGAGAGAAACAGGGAGGGGGCAGCGGTGAGAATCCTGCCATTGTGTCGACACTACAGACATTGCCAACCCATAATTGACAGCTACAAAGTGCAAAGAACATTTGTTATATTTCTTAAAGCAAAGATCCACTTCTGCAGTTCGATCGTGATGCAATCCACTCCACCGCCGAGCCTCAACAACGACCGCGGCCTCAACAGTCCGCCTTCAAGGGCACAATTATTCTTACTGAGAGCAGCCACGGCTGAATCCTTTTTCAAGGGTACAGCAGCGGTAATAGCGACCCACCTCCCTGTGTTCAAACAACATTACCAAACTTCTTCCAACAGGTGAAGAACAACGTTTCCCAAAGACACACAGGGACCTCTCGCATTAACACATTAGTCACAAAGCCTGCGCTGCTTTCATTAGGCGAACTCAAATGAGCAGATCGGTTTCATAATCCTCCTTCACTCTTCCACACTCCACTACATGAGCAGAAAATCTTCAGGCAAACTGCACCTGACAGGAAGTTCAAGCAGCTCAGGTTGCACGAGTTTATACAGCGTTGGTAGAAGCTGCATTCGTAAAAGAGGTAGTTACGGATTACTCCTCATCGGGGTCTGTAAATGGGTGAATGATTAAAACAACGGTTCCCAAAGTGGGGGAAAAAGGATTAATTGTGGGATATGTAGCCCTTAATTGTTTTAAGATATGAGTGAAATCAAAATATAAATTTAAAAAAGTCATTCGAATTTCCTTCCAAGTCTATTGCTCTTAAAAACGGTATATTTACACACTTATTACTACAGTCTACATGGAGATTACTGTACTAATGTATTAAGCTACTGATTTGTATACTTAACACTGGTAAAAAGTTTGTTAAAAGTTTCAACAGATATGAATTCATTGTTAAGTTCAAAAGCTGGGTTGAGAGAGGATATAACAGAGAATATAACATCTCCATGAATGTCGCCTCGTGGACATGTGACTGACAGCTCTCCAGTCACCTTCAATCAAACAAAAAGCCGTCACGCAACCTCAAAAAGTGCCATCTGAAAAATTCTTCAACCATGAGTGCTGCCCTGTTGTTCATGATGTAATGTCTATATCTCTGTTCTGAAATATGAGGGAGCTGTCATGGTTTGATTGGCGATTTTCGTAAAGACCGTGCAATGCCACCCCAGCCTGACTGCCGAGCGGTGATGCGGATGCTCAACGGGTCCAATGCGGTAAAGAGCGATCTAACCCGGAAGTTGAAGCTCTCTATTCATTCAAACCCTCACCTATGGTCATGAGCTTTGGCTCATGACTGAAAGAACAAGATCACAAATACAAGCAGCTGAAATGAGTTTCTTCTGCAGGGTGGCCTCAGCCTTAGAGACAGGGTGAGGAGCTCGGTCATACAGAAGGGACTCAGAGTAGAGATGCTGCTCCTCCATGTTGAGGGGAGCCAGCTGAGGTGGTTTGGGACCCCTACTATGGGAGGTGTTTGGGGCATGTCCAACCGGGAGGAGACCTCAGGGCCGACCCAAGACACAGTGGAGGGATTATCTCTCGGTTGGCCTGGGAACGCCTCAGGATCCTCCCAGAAGAGCTGGTGGAACGACCTGGATAAAGTGGAAAATGGCGAGTACGTTCGACAAATCTCTTAGAAAAGTAGAAGCACCTGAGTGAACCGGTCGTTTTTGGGCCTTAACGGCATTTACCATCAGTAACGATTACTGCTGACTCAGCAATCCCACCAAACATCCAAAGATGAGCGAGTTGACGGACATAATACAGAAATCCTTGGACTGTGACACGGTGACAAGAAAATACCGAAGTCACCATTGTTACTATTGATGCTTTCGGTTCAGGTGGACGGCAACACAACAGAGAGCAGCACACATGTTATAAAAGACACACAAAGTCACACTTCTGCAGCCCACACATCAGACTGTTCGGTCCACACCACACGCAGCTTCAACATGAAATCTTGCTCGTTGTTTCACACCCTGCCCTCTGCAAACCGAGTGTGACGTCACACACCCAGCGGCTGGACGAGCCTCTTCCTTTCAATGAATAAACATCATCAGTAATACTTTAATATAACTTTTAATAATCCTGAGCAACTGTAAGAAAGTCATTTCCCTGCAGGGATTAATAAAGTTTTTTGTATTCTTAAGCAGACTGTCTGTGGGATGTGACTGAAAGACTGACTACATTACACCAAAACCTCCTCCAGATGACCTTCAAATCTATTCAGTGATGTCATCAGGACACTTCAACAGATTTCTTCCAGTAAATGTGTTTAAGTTTGTTACATTGTTCTATTTTTACCGAGTGATGTAACTCTGGGCTGAAGATAAAATCTAAGCTGATTATTAAAAATTACGGCATGTCCCCCCCAGGCTGTGTTAGTCCTGAGCTAATAACGTTTAGCTGGATCAAACGCCACTCATACTGAGGCCAAGTGAGAATACTAGACTGCCAACATGACCAAAATGTCTTGTTATAATTTGGGAGCTTTTGCACATTATTCCAAAAAATGCTTACCTCACAAAAATGACTGTATTTACATAAAATGAATGGAAGTGTTGCAGGTATATTTAGCCTGTAGCAATATGAACAGTGTGTACGCTACGCGGGTCTTTTGGGCTGAGGACACCTAAATTCTGTTCATCGATTTCAGCTCAGCCTTCAATATGACAAACTGTGTCAGGCTCTCCAACATGATACAGGACCCACTCATCAACCCCTACAAACAACACTGGGGATGGAGCAGTAAACAGTACTTTAAGGTGAGCAATCTTTCATCTTGACCTTTTCAGGGTCGGTGTTGTCCATGCAGACCCACAAACCCAGCGCAGGTTGGTAACCATGCTCAATGACGCCAATAACACAACTATAATACGTCTAATATCTAATATCAGTAACATCAACCTCCTGTTCAGCACAGCCATCAGGAGGTGATTACAATCTTCTGGTGCAGTGGCTCACCCAAATGTGAACCTATAACCATCACAGAGCACTGCTACACTCCCTACATTACACACTAGCTGTACTTTAATGCAGAATTGTGGTACTATGTTTGATTACTTACATTTTATTCCATTTCTACTTGAGAAAAGAGTGACAAAGCTATGGTTTGGTGTAAATATAAAGTAGGATGTAAAATATGAGTAGGAAACACAATAGCAGATGTATTATCGCAGCAATATCAATGATTAGTTTGCCAGAGTTGAAGATCATACGTTGTAAGCACCTTTCGACTGTTTGTGTAATTACTCTCATGGCCAGAAGAGGGCGACAAATGTTCTGCAGTGCAGGTTTAAATGAAGGATCAGGATACTTCCTCCACGTCATGAAGTTTAAAAGCTGCTTTGAGTGTATTAGTGCATCTTTTCAGTCATGATGGTAGCAGCTCGTTTCCTAAATTCAGCAGCTGGAAAGTAAAGTCACCATCAAATATTCTCAAATTCACCTGCTTGTATGAACATTAGCGAACTGGATTTGTGGTGTGGGATGAGTTCAGATTTGGTGTTTTGGCCGCCGGTTCTTCCACTTTGAAAGCAGGATGTAAACATGTGGCATATTAGGTTGAGGCTGTGTGTATTAAAGCGCCATCAGGGGGAAGAGCATCCAGATACTCGCTCTCTGGATCGTGTTGTATAACACTCCTGGCAAGCAGCAGTGCAGAGACTCCAAGCACACAGTGCATTCCCATGATTCTAAAATTATAATGTATTACAGAGCATCATGGAGAAGTGCTTTGTAAGGGGGTAACAGCTGCAAGGTAAAGGTGGAAAGATTGGTTTTTCCTTTCTTCCCTGCTCATGTGTGAACAGCATTCACATCCAGCCATCTGCTTCTGGGACCGGTGTGTGTATGTATGTGTATATGTGTGTGTGTGTGTGTGGGTGGGTAGGGAGCAGCCATGCTGGTGAGAGCATCCTCCTTATCATTACAGATGATTTTAGAAACTAATTTGATGTGGAGCCTACGTGCTTCCTTGATATCTTCATTGTATTTCCAGATCTCTGCTTATTCAGTGGATGCTCGTGCCAATCTCTCCCACTCTGCTGCACTTTTACACCGAAACCATCTGCTGTGGACCTCGCTGCATGTATGTGTGAGTCGGGGGGAGGGGAGTCAGCGACAGTTGAGTGTGTGCGTGGCAGTGCGGGCTTGTGTGACTGTGCACATATGACAGTAAGTAGCTCTGAATGCTTGTGAGAGCGGCTGCGTGACTGATTATGGAGATGTAATTGACAGACTTCCTAATGACTAGAGTTTCTGTTTACAGACTCCACTGCCTACATCTAACCTCTGTGTTGTGTGTGCGGCGTTCACACATCTGATGCATGTGGGTAAAATGCAGGCTGCACTCATTAGTGAAGAAATACCTCGCAGAATATGGGAGCAAAGTGCATCATTAGACATCATGCAATCACATTCATTAGTTCATCTGCACATTTTACTGAACCCTTCATGATTCTTACTTTCTATTACTACAGTAGTCGTGACTTCTTACAAGTTGGGCATCGAAAACTGACAAAACTTTCTATTCAGCAAACTGAACAGAAAGCGACTGTTGTTGCATAGTTGCATTTTATTTCACAATAAAAGCCCTGTTCAACATTTAAGCATCGGTGTAATTAAATGCTCCTTGGTGTTTTATTTTGAAATAGTTACCAGAAGTGTTGAGTTTGTGTTAACAGTCTTGAAGTGGTTTTGTACTAAACATAGACTGGATATAGAAATGAACGAAGCAACCGTGCGAAAGTGCAATACAGCTGATGGCCACTAGAGGCTGGTCCATCTGAAAATTATTTATCAACAAAGAGATATTAGGTCTATTCTGGTCTTCAATATTAATATGTGTAATCTCATACACATTAGGCAGTGTACGTGGGTTTAAGGGTCAGACCTCCTCACTCCTCTCTTTATATCCAAATATGGTCACTTCTGGTTCCCAAAAACCAAGATGGTGACCTCACATGCCAAACTATCTCAGAGCAGGTGATGTCACAAAATCATTGTCCATTCTATATGTAGGCTGTGATACTAAAACATGAGCAAATCAACTAATCAAACAGAGGAAATTAGAAATAAAGTCCCGCCTCTGATACGAACTTGCCTGAAATAGACGTCTGTTAGGATACAGTAAGTCCTGGATTACTGTTTGAGGAAATACTGCATATGTGTTCAACCTGCAGGAGTTATAAATATATGTCTTAGCTTATTATTGGAGAGTAACAGACACATCTTGAAGCAGAAGTCAACAACCTGAGAGGTGAAGCTCGACCAATCACCTCCCTGCTTTACATGAATGAAATGTGTCTTTATACAAAAATGGAGATAAACAGTTTTCATTTAACATGATTGTTAAAAAAAATCTAATCCTTAAAAGAAACATTTTGTAGTTCAGCCTTTCCCATGTTTTTTAAAGAGTCTGCTCGTGCTGATACGGGCTTATGAAAATATAAATTATGACAAAAGCAATTTTCAAAATTGACTCGATAAATAAATTAAAATAAAAAATGTCTTTGAAAGTCCCATAGAGTCGAGCATAGCTTAGAAAAATTCTGGTCCTTAGACAAAGTGCTTGCATTGTGTTCAGTATAGAGTTAACGAAACAGCATTTGAAATCTGACTGAAGGACTTTTAAAGGCTGAATGATTATAGTCCAGGTTTTATTGTCTGCATTGATTCCAGATTGTGATGTGAAGGTGGAGGGAAGAGCGAGAGCGAGAGCACACGACTGTGCACGTGTTCATGTACTTGTGCTGTGGAGCAGCAGGAGCAGTCACGATTGTTGAGAGCTGCAGACAAGGTCAGAGATGGCGGGGGTCAGAGGTCACGCCGTTGCCTCCATGGACACAGGTAGGAATGGACGGGGGCGGACAGGACTGGAGAGGGGAGGATGAAACGGGCCGAGATGACACAACCACCCGGCCAAAGAAATGTGGGTAAGCAGTTTGCGGAGGATAAGGACACAGACACAAGGACGCAGCCGTGTAACTATTTAATATCCTTATTGCCAGTTTCCTCCTCACCTCTGCAAGGAAGGAGCGGTGCTGTAATTTGACCACTACTAGTTGGTAATGTCAGGTTTATAGTGCAATTTAAATCATTATCTTGCAGCGTTTCTGATGATCAAACCTCCAAACTGTGGATTAACTGGAGGATCATACATCTGGATCAACAAATAACAGCCAGGGACTTTAATTTCAGGCCTTAATTTGAGTCAGGCTTGTATTAGAGGCAGGACTTTACTTCTAATTTCCACAGTTTGATAAGTTTAATTTGTCATATTTCAGTACGAAGCTTGGGATCAGATCAGAAACAAAGCAGATATTAAAGTTTCTGCATTACAATGTAAATGCAGGCTTTTATTGTGAAAAATGTATTCACCACAGGCTTTATTTTGGAATCCAATCATGATCAGACACCCAGCTTTTAACTGACTACCTGATTATGAGGTATCTAATCATACATAGTGTAATACTGATACTTAAACAGCTTTAACTGGGTATTACATGACTAACGTTTTATTTTGAAACTCACAGATGTCGCTACGTGTAAATATTCATGTTTACAATCAAGCTAACACCACATCAGGGGCTTTTCCCACAGATCAATCCACAGGTTAATCCTCAAAAAGAGCGAGAGGGAGGGAAAGTGTTACGTCAGAGAAGAGCAGCTATTTCACAGCAGCCCGTCTTGTTAGGGCCTCAGATCTTTCCTCTGATCTGCTCCCGATCTTTAGAAACTTTTATGTATGGACGATATATTTTCCCTTCACAGAATCATCAAAGGGGAAGAGACGGTGGCCGAGAGTGTTCAGAGGGAAGAAGATTATTCAGGGAGCACGTCACTTTATGAACATCCCACGGTCTCCGGCTCTGTAACATCTGACGGGAGGAGGAGGGGAAAATACAAACAGAAAAGTTCAGTTTACACATTACAGGCCATTGAGCAGCTTTCCACTCGTTTTATGACATAATAGTTGATATTTGTAACCCGAGCCTTGACACCTTAGTTGACATTTGTATTTATGGCTGAAGGGGAGGTAGCGGCGGTTGATGAGGAGGGCAGCTTAATGGGGTAATAAATATGTGAGGGTATCTAGAGACGTTTACACCATTTCCCCCCCCTACACTCGCTGCCTCTAATGTAAAGACTCTACAGCCCAGTTAATCATGTGGGACACGGCGGCGATGATCGGGGACGTTATCGCATTCTGCATTTCTGTCAATACCTCAGGGTGCAATACACGTCTAATATACGTCGAGTTATCCGTGATATATATCCGTGTTAGAGCCGCGTTTGGATGTTGGATAAATCCACAGCTGTCGTTAGGAGGATGTTGTTTTTTTTCTACAGTAAAAGAAAAGAGGAGGTCACCTGACAGCGTGAGATGCCAGTGGAGGAGAAAAAAATAAGGATCTTTGATACAACTGACAATGAACATCAAAGTCTATTGTGCACCATGATGTCATTCAAATGAATCAATACATATGACTCAACTCTTACACGGGCAGGTACAGAAGATTCTGCCTTTCAAAAACTCACAATCTGGACTAAAACCTCTTCTTAAAAATCAAGTGAAATGAGACATTCAGTCCTAAGGCAACCAGTGTTCGAGTGCTACCATTATTACAGTATTTTTGCATCATGATATATCACCCCTTCAACTAGATGCTGGATCTCTGCTCTAATTAGCTGGTTTGCTCATCGCTATTCAAAAAAAAGCTGCTTTTATCATTTGTGTGTGTAACAGGTCTCCGTAAGCTGCGCCTCCAACCTGCCTGTGTAGCTGTAATTGCTGGCTGCTGATGAGAGGAAGCTATAATTTTCATTTTATGACTTTAAAAGATTAATTATATGAAGGTAAATATAGAAGTAATACTCAAAAAAAAAAGTCATAATTACTCCGCTTGGATCGACAGCCACAGAAGAGCTGCTGTACTAAAATGTTACAGCAGGAGTAATCGACTTGCATGGACGGCGGGGAGCTGGAGCGGCGGCGGGGTTTACTCCGACTAAAAGGCCGGTGTCTTCTGTGGCACGAAAATGGCTGCTGTGGCTGGGTCTGCCTAATGCCATCTGGCAGCTCCAGCTTCCTTCAAAGGAGCTGCCAGGTCTCAAAGGAAGGCTTTGATTAAGACTCAGACAGTAAGAAAGAAGACGCACACAGCAGCGGCGACACATGCATGCAAACAGATGCACAGCAAACACACACGAGGGGGGGAAAAAAATAAGAAATAAACCCAACCCTGCACCTGAAACACTTTGAAACCTGCACAAACGAGCCACACGGACCCCAACAGGTGGGCTCTGGTTGTTCCAACACCCCCTCCACCGCTCTCAGCAGGTGTTAGCCTACTTCCACAGCGAGAACCTCAAACATGCTCATACACTTATTTATACTCTGGGCTTGAAAATTAACACCTGAAAACCTGCCAAATGTTGGGGAAAAGCTGAACCGTGGTCGCACGTTTGGAGCCGGTGTCGCGCCGCAGAGTGAATTTGGGACCAATCAGACGCCTCCCTGAAGGTAGTGCATGATGATTAGACTCAAAACTCTCTAAAAAGGGCCTATGAAAAAATCTGCACGGTGCCATATGTGCAGCGCACTTTGCAAAAGTAAACAAATTGGACATTTCTGTCACATTAGCCGCGTTGTCCTTGAATGGCCGCCGCTGGTTCACGGTTGGGTTGTCTGAACTAAAATCAATTTGACTGATCTTTAAATTGTTAAAGCTTGGAAACACATTAACAACACTTCTAAGGGGTAGAAATAGTTTGCCAGTTATTGAAAGTGACCATACTAGGGCCTAATTTATTGATAAATCTATTTTGCATGTTCATGGTTGTGTAGCTTTAAAAAGTATCTTAACATTTTCCTCAAATGCAGAAGGTACCAGGCCTCTATTGGAGGCTGGCTCGCATTAGAGGCAGTTTGAAAAGTTGAACTGGTCACATTTTAGTACAAAGTCTTGCTTTGAACAACACTGGGAGCAGAGTGGATCAAAATAATAAAGTTACTGTTTTATGCTATTGATAGAAACTCCACATTCCTGTAAGCTTTACAAATTAAAAGCTCGAGTGTTTGATTGGTCAGAAATGCTGAACTACCGCCGCCAAAGAGATTCTGCTCAGCATCTTGTTACAATATTGACCAGCTGTTACATTTCAGGTCAGATCCTCCTGTAAGCTTTTCAAATTAAAAGCTCGAGTGTTTGATTGGTCAGAAATGCTGAACTACCACTGCCAAAGAGATTCTGCTCAGCATCTTGTTACAATATTGACCAGCTGTTACATTTCAGGTCAGATCCTCCTGTAAGCTTTTCAAATTAAAAGCTCGAGTGTTTGATTGGTCAGAAATGCTGAACTACCACTGCCAAAGAGATTCAGCTCAGCATCTTGTTACAATATTGACCAGCTGTTACATTTCAGGTCAGATCCTCCTGTAAGCTTTTCAAATTAAAAGCTCAAGTGTTTGATTGGACAGAAATGCTGAACTACCGCCACCAAAGAGATTCTGCTCAGCATCTTGATACAATATTGACCAGTTGTTACATTTCAGGTTTTATTACATTTTTTTTTTAATAATAATTTGGGTCATTGCTACATTTCAGGTCAGACCCTTAAATAATAATAAAAAGACGAATCCACAACTATTTCTGAAACACTTTGTAACTGCACTTAATTATGGTTTTACGTTTAACACAAATCAGACATTGTTTTTTGATTCAACTGAAGATTTTACATATTAAACCAAATGAAAATGACAAAAAAAGATGGTAGCCTTAACGTAACCTTTAGCAGCAATCACTGCCAACTATTAGCTTGAAACATGATAATAATCCAGTGATTGATAATAATAATAAATCTGTCCAGGCTATTTCAGAATATCTTGGTAAAATAAACAAGAAATAATATCTTTTCATCACATAGAAAAATGAGACTATTACTTTTATTTAAATCACTTTCCAGGAGGTCGATTGTGTTTTCTACTTTGTTCATGTTGATGATTATTAAGGATTCAGATGGATGTTTGTGTCATGACACATTTCGGGGTTAAAATATGATGTTTTACTTGTACTGATGTGGGTAGCAGTAACTTCTAAGAAGTTGATTTCCTCCCAGTGTCTGTGGCCTGTCTGCCTTGAAAAGAGCTCACAGTGACATTTGCATTTTAGGGCTTAAGCTAACACTGTTATCCAGAGAGACTTACAAAGCCTGTGACAGCACAATGAGCTTAAACTCCTTAAAGTCCGATGACAAGCAGGCAATGGTAGGAAGTTAAAGAAGAAAAAAAAAAGACTGCGGGCCATAACCGCTACAAATTCCTACGACCCTGCAATGGCCATAAAAAACGCGATGGCCGCCGTTTCCCTGCTGCAGCCGGTGCTAAGAGAGGTGAACGTGGGCATAATGAGATGCAAATGTGTGTCACTGTACAGCTGATGCAAGCAGCGAGTAACATGGAGGAGTCGAGGATGAATGTGAGCGCGCAGCCTGGAGGGACAGTGCTGAGCAGAACACAACGATCTTGATGTCAAGGAAGCAAATGGCTGTAACGAAGAGAGCCGACCTCGCGGAAAAACATGATTGGCTTTCTGTTTGCGTAAATCATGTGTCGCGTTGTGTTTACGCAGCGCGCGTGCATGCACGGCGGCAGGTCTGCTACGCCGCTCCAATGAGATTCCTGCACCGCTTCAGTGACAAATTCCCAACTTTTTACAGATAATTTCTTGATCTCAGAGAAAATTTGGCTGCCGTTACGCCTCTACTTTTAATACTCCATATCACAACACCTGATGAAGATGAAAGCAGCAGGTGTGTGAGAGACGATGAGTCCAAAAGCAGAGAAATAGGTGGATTTGTATGCAGCTCGGAGCAGGAAAACAATACTTTTTAATGGCTGTGGAGGTGCAGTGGTGGATCGACTGCAAACTGCGATGTCCAAACATCATTTTTTATGCACACAGGAAGCCCATCTCGTCTCCACACTGTTCAGAGTAGGTGTGGAGAGAGGTGGACTCGGGATGCCAAAAACCTACTCGGTGTTTCTTAAGGAGTCACGGCCCTGATTCGACTCGACATCTGTAACCGGTGCTCTGTAAAGCCTCCTGCAGCAGCGATATCACAGCTGAATTTGCAGATTGGCAGAAATGAATGTGGGTTTTTTAAGCTGTCTTGTCTTTCCCTTAGAGACATAGAGTGTGTGAAAAGATGCATGAGTCACTGCACTTTTAACCTGTAATACAACATGTCTGTGCAGCATTGGAGTAATAGGAGAAATATTAAAAAACACATTTTTAAATCAGATTAGATCATGAATCAAGTCTTGGTTTTGACTCATCTTGTGTGTTGTGTTAATCCAATACCTCCTACAGTCCTTATAATTAATAAAATAATACATGTGTACTATGTATGATGTTACTTTTTATTGTTTTACACACATGTATTTGTACATGATGTATATTTGGTTGTATTTACGTGTTGAGGGTCAGCTGAGACATCTGAAAACAAACTGAAACTGGCAGCAGTGTTTATTATATTGGTTTGTTTTATGTGATCTGTAGAGCTCTGCTAATCCAGATTTAATCATCTTGAAAAGTCTGAATGTGGATCAGAGTGATCTGATGCAGTGTTTTAAAAAACCACCACACACTCCAGACAGATGACCTGATCCTACATCATCTACATGGAATTTGAAAAATAATAAAAACAATAATTTGGATTAAGATTTTTTTTGTAGTTATTGTGAATAATGTTATTTTATTGAACAATTTTATTAAAAAACAATATCCTCTACATTTCCCTTTAAAGAGACAGACGTCAACCATGTCACCTGCAATGAACATGTGATTGATAAACCGTCCTCGTGATTGGTTCAAATGATCATACAAAACAGGTGATTGGTAAATTACATCAACAGGATAACGACCATTTATATTTATGAATACAGTTAAAATCCTTTTAAGTATTTGATCCTGAAAGACTTTGATACAATGTTACAAGACGCTGAAGAACTACAAAGTGTTTGTGACTTTAAAAGCTAAATTCTTAATGTGAAAAATTACTTTTTCACACTTGAAAAATCTTTAACCTGAAACCTAATTCTCCGCCTTCATCTCGGGGAGGTGAATATTTTCCAAATCACTTCAGAGCAGCTCGAGCTAAGTCCATGAAAGGCAGTTTCAACAAACCCCACTGAAGCTTTTCCAGGTGTTGGGGGATTTTAATTCTGGGCCCAGTTTGTCTGTAGCCCCCAAATCCTCTTAACAAAAGGTCCAGTGCTAATTTTGTGTAAAGGTGAGACTGTAGTGGGTCCAGCTGGACAACAGAGAGAGGGCAGAGTGGGTGCAGGTGAAAGAGGGGGGGCGAGAGGGGGGGGGTTGGATGTTAAGAGGCACCCGGGGGTGATGCTGATGACAGCACTCTCGGGCGAGGTTACAGCCGACAGGCACTTCAGCCGCCACGGCGAGTGTGAAAAGCGCAAAAGTTCACATTAAGCACAACATTAGCTTGTATGCCCCACAGACACACACACACACATGAGGAAACACACTCCCACATGCAGACGACCTTTCAGCCACTCATTCAGAAAGGTGGGTGCAAACTCTTCTGGAAACGCACTGTGAAAATGCATTGTGTCATTTTTTCAGGGAGCCAGTATTCAATATGCAAAAGTGCACTCGGTGACTCTGTCATAGTTTTCCCATCACTTAGCTTAAGTTTGTCAGTCTGGCTGAGCAGCTAAACAGGCCTCAGAGCGCCAGCTAAACATTTGTGGAGCTTCAGCTACACAAACGTGGAGGTTACAGAGACGGGAAGGAAAAAACTTTAAGAAATGAAGTCATAAACTGAGCAAAATCTATCGTGGCTGCTTTTATAAACCAATCACACGGGAGGTCTGGTTTCTGTCCATCAGAGCGTGTCCTTCGTGGTAACTTCCTTGTAATAAATCACCTGATGGTTCAGATTCGTCCTCCTGCTGAAGTGGAACAATTTAAATGTTTAAGATGTTTGGAAATTTTCTAAAATTCTTCCCAGAGTCATTTTGAAATCCTCCCTCGCAGCCTGTGGTGCCTCCCACAGTTTGGCAGATTGCTTTGGGATCCTCACTTCCAGTGCTTTCAGGAGGAAAAAAAAGAAAAATGTATTGACTTTTGAGTTTTCTCCGTTGACTCAGTGCAGCTTGAAAGACGGCACGCGCTGTGCCATAGGAACAATTAATCATGGTGGCTGCCCTTCAGTAATGTACTTTCGCCGGCTGACAGCTTAAGAAATGAAATGATGTTTTCTGAAAATGAAATGAAAATTTTGGAAATGTTGACTGTCAGAAGCCCCGCGGTTTACTACCACTGATGTTCAGGAAGTTTGGGTATCAGCTCATCTGTGAGTGGACTTAATATGCACTGCGCTCATACACAGTTGCTATTCAATTTTTCTACATTAGTGTCTTAACTCGACTGAAATGTGTGATGTTTGCAGTGAGTCGCTGTTCGACCGACTGTCTGACCACCAGGCCAATAAAGGATGAAACAAAGGTTTAAAGAGGATCTATCGCTTTATATTAGGGTTGTCAAAATTACTATGTTAACACGGATTACCGTATTTTCCGCAATATAAGCTCCACCTAAAAGCCTTTAATTTTCTCAAAAACCGACAATGCACCTTATAATGCGATGCACCTTATATATGGATCAATACTGGTCAATATTGGCTTCAACACACATTTTCTTTTCACTGTAGCACTTCCAGCTTCAAACACCACATAAGCAAACATTAGTCATTCTGCTAGCACTTCAGCTAACGCGTCGCCAAGGTTGCGACAAACTACCCTCATGCAGAATGAAATGGGATTAATATAGATTAAAAATGAATGATAGTTAATTGTGATTAATCGAAATTAATTCTCAGCAACCCTGCGATTAATCTGATTAAATATTTTAATCATATGACAACACTGCTTTATATTTACAGTCTCAGCCTCATCAAGTAGTTTTACATAGATTACAGTTCAAAAAAGTCCTTATTTATCTTATTCAGGCTGTTTTAACCCACGTTACCTTTTAATCTCAGACCATGTGGAGGATAAACAGCCAACATGGAAAAGCAGAATTAAAAAAAAACTACTCTGCTTTATGTTGAAAGTTGCAGTTTATGTAATGTAAGGTTTTCTGTGGGCAGTTTGAAGGGAAAAAAGAAAAAATCGCAGCAATTAAGCCTGCAAGAGATAAAAGCATCTATTAGACTCTCAGTATCAGGGAAATGGATGTATTTTAAATGAGGATGGAAAAGGACAAAAGCAAAGCTTGATCTAATGTTCCAGAGATGTCGGGCTCTTTGCTCTGGTAATTAAAACGCTGCTTCATCTTTGTGCAGCTGAAGGTAACAGTGTGGACTGTGGATTATAAACTGGACTGAAATATCACCGGGTGATTACCAAGCAGAGGTACGAGTTAGTCACAGTTACAGGTGACAAGCAGCCGTTCACACAAATCTGATGGCAGAGGTTTGGATGAAGATTATCTCAAGATGTTTTCTCTCAAACTGACACCATCAGCAGCACGCCATTAAAAATTCAACAGTGCACCTTTAAAGTCCTTTTTAGTTTGTATTTTACTGCTTTAATCCACAATGATACAATTTCTAAACAGTTACTTTGCATATTTTTTCCATTTCTTTCTAATGTTTCAATGTCATTATGTTGCAATTTTATTGGATTTTATTTTGTACATTTGCTGTTGAGAAGCATTTTGAAGAGCGCTACACAAATAAAACACATTATTATTATTATTTTTCAGTGAAGGTAGATCTTGCTCATTGCCACTGGAAATTACATTTCAACTTCAGCATTATTTGGTAAACCCTTAATTATTATGTTCAAACCATTATAATGTATGAGTGGGAAAATATACATGAAGTTTAATTAAAATGGAAGATTCAGACAGGCCTGAATGGAGATTGAATGAGTACTTAACATTCTGTCCTTGTCGCGATGCTGTGGGAAAAAAACAAGCATAATTCAAAGTGGCAAAAGTCACCATACTGCTAATACCTGCAGGTCATGGAAAGACCAGAAGTAAACGGACGTCTGCTGCACAGTATCACCAGCAACCAAATGCTTCAAGTCTACATCTCTGGTTGGACTTGATGATAGCCAAAAGATTACAAATACTGTGTTACAGTTACATTGAATATTTGCAGCGACTGGGATGAAAACGAACACAGAGTGAACCTGGAGGCCAGTTCAATCTCCAGCAGGAGACACAATGTACAGAACGATGCTCACGTCACACTTACTCCTCATAACCAGCAGCTACTCAATCGTCATGGCAACAGCAATATGGGGTTTAAAAAAAACCATAAAAATGATGAAAACCCAAATTCAGAAGCATGAAAAAAGCTGCTAAAACAGAGACACAAATTACAATAGCTGGGCCAATTATGAAAATAATTAGAGCGGCATGAGTGATCAGCTAGAAAATATTGTGGTTTGGGTTGGTTGGAGATAAATACCATGTGTGGTGCTGAAGAAGTTTAAAAATAAAACGCCCAGAAACAGCGAGTGTTGGTGCAGCAGCTCTCTAGTTTTCCTGGCAGAATAGATGAGTTGACTTTTTTTTTTTTTTTTTTTTTTTTCAATTTTTTTTTT
>OOFC01014013.1:0-35096 GCA_900323345.1 Pseudochromis fuscus
TAACAAGCAGGTGTTTGGACTGTGAGAGGAAACTGGAGGATCTAGAGAACATGTAAAGTCCACACAGACAAGAGTCCTGTGGTTTGAACCCCACACCTTCTCTTTTTCCATCCATCCATCCGTCCATTCATCCATCCATCCATCCATCCATCCATCTAACCATCCATCCCAGGTGACAATGGGTGAGAGACACACTTCATCCTGAACAGATCAACAGTCCATCGCAGGGCAAAGTCACAGATAAAGAACCATGCACACTCACACCTGGCATCAGTTTAACTAGTCAGTTAATCTAACTACCATGTCTTTGGACTGTCGATGAAGCTGGAGGACCCACCCAGGTCCAGGGAGAACATGCAAACTCCACACAGCCTAAAGTTCTGCAGTTTGAACCACACTTGCACATTTGCTGTTAAAGTATTAATAATACCAACTTTTCCAAACAAGTGATATAATATTAAATGTAACTGGCCATCCACAGCCACACATAACAGTAACGTGAAAACATTTTTTGACTTGATTTCTTATTTATAACTTGACAATCAGCAGGAACATTCAAGACCCAGTCCTCTTCCTCTCGCCCTGTTTGCCTGTTTCTATTTTAGAGGGTGGGTTAAAGGTGTCACCTCCTACCTAAACATCATTACATGACTGTGTTATTTGTGTGTGTGCAAGTGTGTACACCGATGGAACAGGTTAACAGGTCACACAGCTTCCTGTGGTAAATGGTTTCAATATCACAGGGCAGGGTGGGAGGTCAACACAAAATGCTTTTTTCCTACAGCCAAGCAGCTGGTGCAAAGTGCATCCCTCTATCCAGTAAAGCTTCATGCAAGAAAACCAGCAAGTAAATCAAGTTAGAAAATAACGCAAGCAACAGTGCATGGCATTTAATTATCTGTGTGATTTATGGAAAGTGTTTTATTTTGAAAGAGGCTGATACAAAATCCTTCTAGATCAATAAATAACTGATTTTATTAATTAATGCTCACACAGTCCTAAATAACATGTATATAGCTTTATGTTCCCTTGGCAGCTTTCTGTTGTATTATCCAGAATTACAGTTAACACAGCTAGAGTGGACTCATTTACTTAAAAATAAAGATGTAAATTGACAACTCAGAGCCCTAAACATCATTTAGGGATATTGCTGGGAGTAAGTGAGTTATCAACACATCAGTGGTCTTCAATTATTAAACAGATAATAAATGTTGATCTCCGCGAATGCCTGCAAACCATATGCATTTGGACTCTGACACAGAGCTGCACGCCATGCTCTGCGTGTGTGTGTGTGTGTGTTTAAGCCTATCTAAAGGTGAATGTGCAAAAGCAAATTAGAGAGCATGCAGCTGTCATGTAGTGTTGAATGGGAGGACCAGAGGCCATATTTCACAGCCGGTTCCCTCAGGAGACGTAGCTGGAGTCAGCAAACGAGGGCAGGGAACCCAGAGATGCATGGTAGCAACATTTAAGGCTCTAATACCGAAGGAATGAGAAAGAAGGAATGGGAGCACCGTGATGATCTTCTGTGTTAGGAGCTAATATAGGCCATGTGATGGTGGTGTGCTCTGAATAGCTTCTCATCGGTCTCTGGCTCCACCACTTAGGTTTTGGTCCAAACTGGAGGTCTCATCAGAGCAAAATTTTAATGTGGCCCAAACTTTTGTACTGACAAAATGCCTAAATAGCTCATCAACATTATACCAGCTAAACATCAAGATACAGGGTGACCCAAAAAAAACTGTAATTTTTGAAGTGCCTATTGGCAAACGTGCAAGTGGCACTGCTGTGAGACAAAAATGAAAATTCCATCATTGTTTCTTAAATGGCATCTTTTAAGGTTTCAATTACTATGAAAAAAATAATTTTCTTGGTTTTAGTGGATTGTTGAAAGATTCACGTTTTTTTGTGTCACCCTGTATTAACACCGTCACAGTGAGCATGCAGCAACCCAAACTCAAAGCGCCACTGTGCCCAACAACAGCCTCAATTTTAGTTTTTAGACATTTATATTTTTACCAGTATTGATAGTGACTGACAGGAAGATCAGGTCAGAGAGAGGGAGGAGGAAATAAACACTTAGAATTAATCCCAGGATGTTATGATTGCATGGTATGTGTCACTGATGCCATTTTTAAACACTGGCTGTAAACAGACTGGACAAAGTGAATGTGATCTCAAACGGGAGATCAATCATCTCAATGACAGGAGATCAGCATTTGAACTTTGCCATGTTGGTTGGTGAAAAAAAAAATAGTATTTCATAATTGAAAATGACAATTTTTTAATTAAAGTTGACTGGAGCCAGAGTTTTTTGGAGCCAGCATCTAGTGGCCGTTGGAAGTATTGCACTGTTTTTTCTACTGCGTTGGCCTCATTTTTGATGCTTTGTTACTTTGTCCATTTCTATATAAAACCTATGACTTATGCACATTTTAATTTAAATTTATGGGTCTTCACAACACTAGCGTAACATCATGGGTATAGGCCCCAGTGCACATATTTTTTTTTTGTGCCCCCACCCCCGCCCGAAACCCAAACTTACCTCATGCTACCTACATGCAGGCGCGCACACAAACACACACACACATGAACACGCACGCACAGCCACTCAAGAGAGGCTAGGCTAACGCTAAGCGTGATGCTACGTTTTCTGGTCAATTTTCATCCACTTGCATTTTTTTTCTTGCTGAAATGAAAAACAACTCACCTCACACCATCGACTCATCATGACTGACAGGTATCAACGTGATTGGACAAATGATCTTTTCCTCCTCCCATACCAGCCACTCAGCGTCATTGGGACCCTGATGGCGTCTGGGCCCCGGTGCACCGGTTGCACCGTCCATATTTACGCCACTGCTTCACAATGTGTTACATCATTTAAAGTAAAGGAAAAAACGATAAATTTCATTAGATGGAGAATTTTTTTTCCAAACTTTGTTACAAATGAGAGGGCACACTCAAAAATTCAGTCAAAGCTGTTTTTACCACTTTAGTTCGTATCTGTTTCATCCTCTCTCTCTCATCACTGAACTGTTTTTGTTTTGCAGCCCGGAGCAAGATTTAGTCAAACTGAGACACCATCATCTTCTGACAGGTCGCACATCTCTGCAACTCAAACTCTCTCCATCTCTGTGACGCTCATCAGCACTGTCAGTTTGCAACATTTTCCCATGCAAACGCAGGGAGACAGAGAGCAAACAGCCAATAAACTAAGGAGAGGGAGTGGGAGAATGAATGCAGCCGTACATCATTTCATAATGAGGAACTCTCCACCCGAAATGCAGCATGGACAAATACGCCCTCGTCGTACAACAAACACGCCAGCTTGAATGAAATCAAGCTATTACTAGAGAGTAAAGTGCAAGCTTCTACAATTTTCCCCAGACGCACATTTCTCTCAACAATACCACCTTCTTTACTCGACATATTGTTTGACAGACACAAGGGTTTTGTGGTGAAGAAAATGGCTTTTCAGCATGTCATCATTAATAATTCACTTATGACAAACAGCTCTGACATTTACACGGCGCTGGGTGTCTGTCTGACACTGACAGGGAGACAATAATGAAGGAGAAGGAGACCGATACAGGGAGCGACAGTCCCTCTCTCTCTCAGTTGTGTGCTGATCCAATTAGAAAGGTTCAAGCCTATTAAAGTGTCAGACCTTTACTAGTAAAACACAGATGGGAGAAGCTGCGGTGACCTTTACAGAAATCATCCACTGACCTCAAAATGAGTTCAAGTGGGTTCCTGTAGATTTAAGGACAAGAAGGTAGAGCAGAACAAAATAACCAGGTCAAGTCCTTTAAAAAAAATATTGGTGTGAATGGTAAAATTTGTCAGAATGATTTTAGATTTTAATGGTGTTTGAAAGATCAACCACACACCCCTGCAGCTTTTAAGAGACCAGAACGTGTGGATTGGCTGCAGACAGACTCTCTGGCCGACTAATAGTGACGGACTTTGTAAACCCTCGTGTCCCTGCAGAGTAGTCGTCTGTCTAGCAGCTCAACAGGTTGAAAATAAAGTGATGTGTGAGAGCCTCAGAGGACAGCAAAGTGCAGACACTCTTTGAGAGCTAATGCTTTATAGGCAGAAAATTGCAGAGAGATGCAAACAGATTAAAGATTATAAAGAAAGAAGGATGCCACGTTATTAGTAGAAATAAACTGCTGTGTTATTGCAAAGGTGGCGCTGTACAGGCGTTTTGCAAATCCAATCATCAATCGAGTAATGTTAACAGATTTGATTCCATGTATTTTTAGTTTATCATGGTTTCTTGTATTTAGTTTTTCTGGTTTACTCTTGTTTCTCGTGTTGTAGTTTCAGTTTGGTTTGGTTTTCTTCGTGTCTTGTCCCGTCAGTTATATGTAGTTCATGTTTCTGTTTTCTTGTGTCATGTTTCCTGTTTTATTTTGGTAGTCTTGTTCCTTGTGTGTACAAGTTTGTCTTCCTGTCTGCCTTTGTTACACCTGTCATGAGGTGTCTCGTTTCACCTGCTCCCTGATTGGTCCTCTCCACCTGTGTGTCATTGTGCCTCGTTACCTTGTGTATTTCTCCCTCTGTCCTGTGTCAGTTTGTTTGTCTTCTGTTCCTGCTTCCTGCTTCCTGCTTCCTGCTTCTTGCTTCTTGCTTCGGTGCATGTCTTTCTAGAGTTTTGTAGTTTTGGGGTTTTTTTAGTTCCTTGTCTTTTAGTCTTTGGTTTGGTTGTAGTTTTGTCTTGCCATTGTTGTGCAGCATCTTCAGTTTGTTTTTATTTAGTAAAGATCTTTGTTGCCCCTGAGAAATCTGCATATTTGGATCCTACTTCCTGCAACTCCTGACAAGATTGGGTACAAAGTTACATTTGTGAAATAATATATGGAATATCTTTTTAATAAAAGTAATACCTGTCTACAGCCTGCTCTGTGAGGCTGTACTAGCACTTAATACTAAACACAGTGGTCCTTAAAGATAAAAAATAAAAAACTGAGTTTAGCATGCTAGTATGCTAAAATTGACTAATTTACATTCATTGCAAACTTCACCTGAGCCTATTGGCAAGGTTGTTGGTTTGGTTTCTGATTATAGGTAAAACCCCTGATACATTAAGGAAATAGTAAATAGTGGCCATCCAGAGTGTTTTTTGCTCTTCTGACCTCATTTCTGTCTTTGTCCATTTCTATGTACAGTCTCGGGTGTGGACAGATCAACACTAGCACCTCTACAGCTATTCCAAAAAGCATAGCTACAAACTAATTTATTTAGCTATGGCCTCACACTCACAGTTCCTCATCCAGACTTCAATGTAAATAAAAAATAATCTGAACCAAAAACCAAAGAATCTCCTTGTTCTTTCTCGTCCTTGGTAAATAATGAGGCCTCTGCTCAGTGTGTATAAAACCAAACACTGACATGACTGTAAACAGGCAATTTTCCAACTGCTGCTGTGAGTAATAACACCGGGTGTACACTTTATGGATGGCCAGAGACACCAATCAGAGAGCACCAATCAGACTGTGATCTGAAGAAATGAGAATCCTACATAGTTTCTACACGCCTGTAAACACCCCTGCCGGGAATAGTGGTGGAGTCGCACAGCCCTGCACAGACAACCACTGATAACACACAAAGAGATATACACACACAGAGCAGCTACAGCAATGATGATGGACTGGTGTCGTCATTTTTCATCTGTAACCACAGACGACTGCAGTATTTCCACATGTAATACTGTGAAGTATTGCATGAATTGTTGATGTGACGTCCCTCTGTATGTCCTCACTGTGCAGACTGTGTGAGTGTTGCTGCAGCACAGGACGACAAGGAACCCTGGCAATGCACAGACAGTATGTTTGGCCATAAATAAATAAAAATGCTCCTGTTATGAGGGACTGCTGAGTAATCCATATGGGGACAAATGTTAACATATGATTGATTTAGCTCTAAAAAGTGGTGTCATACTGTTCCTGAGAGCTGGGATGTAAGAGCAGCACACTGTCATTTCTGTTTTACCTGGTGGGAATCTGTTGTTGTTGCCCTGCAATGCTAATGATTTCGTTGGAAAGAGTCCATTTTGAAAATGTTATAATGACTATCCTGCAGCTGCTTCCAACTCCATGCCATGAACTCGGTCCAATGCCAACTTGGCAAATGAAACAATGCATTTACTCCCCTATACAAATTGTACTTTAACCCATATCTTTAGGAAAACATTTAAACGACTTCATTAGATTATTCTGGATGTTGAGTGTGCATGTTTATCTTCATCTTTGCAAAAGAGAAAGGGGAAAAACTGCTATTTAGTCTTTTTGAAATCTCATATCATCGCAATGTGCTTCAGTAATTTCTGTCCACTTCAGTCTCAGCCATCATGCATCAAGTAAACAGAGATTTTAAATGTGCAGGAGCCCTCGAGACAAAAGAGCTGATGGCAAACACCTCGAGAACTAATGCAAAAATCCACATTAGCCTAATTTCCTACAGGCACACATGCACACACAATCTATATGTTATGTTAAAAATGATCCCGGGCCAGACATTCAAAGCGCTGTCACTTGGAATCTGCTCCTTGCTGATGCTAGATTGCTTTGCCAACCTTTCAGAAGTCTGCTCGGTCTCACTTTCCAAGTTCAGCTTAATGACTCATGGATTTAACATATGCTGCCATTAGTTTAAAGGCTCGAACTGCCTTGAATCTCTGGCTTGTAGCATTTAAATTAACCACTACTCCCACACAGCGAGCCGCTCTTCTTTTACTGTTTCTCTCTTCGCTTAAGTGCGACCATTTGGGAAATTAGACTTCTCTCTGTGAAACCCGACATGAAACCCTGATGCTGAGATGCTGGCTTACACAGTGGTGGAAAATAGCAAAGATTTACTCACTGAAGCACAACCGCAACTTACTCTATACCGTCAACTTTACAACACACAGGTAAATATTGCATTTTTACTCAACTGTATTTATTTCATGGCTATAGTTACAAGTTACTCCCAGTGTTTGACCAGGAGTGGCCATACTTGGATGCGAAGGGGAGGAGTGAGGAGGTCAGTCTAACATTTGAACCCGAGGATGCTACCCATATGAGACTCGAATTAAGGTCTAGTCTCATTGGAGACCAGGCCTGTCATTTGAACTAACCACACTCCAAAATATTCCTCAATTGGATAAGCAGGATGATGGATGGATGGATGGATGGAGGGAGCAGTAGTAGTAATATTATTCTATTCTTTTTTTTAATTTTACTTAATTTAACTGCCCAATGATTTTCTTCCAATTATTGTACCTTTTATTTTTTTGTTGAATGTTTATCTGTAGGAGAACTACTGGATAAGCCCTCACGTTTTTTTTTTTTTTCTCCCGCACATTTGTTATATGTTGTACAGTAATCCCTCGCGATATCGCGCTACCACTTTTGCGGCTTCACTCTGGTGGATTTTATATGCAAGCATATCTAGATATATATCTCGGATTTCTGCCCACAATGGGCCTTTTTATTTCAGATACATACTTCCTCAGGTGGTTTGCCCAGTTGATTTCAAATACGGTGTCATGTTACTAAAAACTACATGAGTTCAACTGTCACCAGTCCGCCACCTGTCCTAGCCTGTGGCTATCTGTGCCGCTATCTGTGCTGCTACCTGGCGTTACGGTCCGTCGCCTAACTGACGTCATCACTGCTCACCTCTGTAGTTCTCTATCGCCACACACGCTATTGGCGGATGGCTGATAAACTACCCAATCAGAGCACGCGGTTAAGTATTTTGGATGATTTCATACACGGGACACGCGTAGTGTATAAATGCTGTGTTTACATAATTTCAACAAATCTAACCTAATATCTAAGAGAACATGAAGGGTTTATCCTGCGTAACTGTACAGGAACTGTTTATAAGAGTGTGGGAGGGCTTTATAAAGGCGTAAAATATATAAAAATAACAATATAAACATATAGTTTTTACTTCGCGGATTTCATCTTTCACAGAGGGATTACTGTATATATTTTTCATTTGGTGTGCTTCTTTTTTCCTATATTTTACTGTTTTTCCCTCATATGTGCTAATAAATAAACAATAAACAAACTCTTAAACCCAGTCAATGGACAATAAATGTAAGACTGAATTAAAGGAGAAATAAATAAATAAATAAAATAAAATAAACAGCTTTTTCTACACACTGACACCAAGGTCAAACAGACAGCAAAACATGGTTAGTGTTGTCCTCTATTTGTGACAAACATCTACTACCTCATACAGCCGAAATGCCAGATCCAGTGAGATTACTGTCATTAGGGCTGCATTAAGTACTGCTATTTCATCAAGCACTTCCGAAAGGATGTTGTTCTCCAGACTGCAATGTGTCAAACACTACAAATGCACACACAGAGGACAGCATCCACAAATACAGACATAAACACACAAAACGGGGGCAACTTCTATCTAAAAGCAAAACAAGACACTAGAATTGGGTGTTTTATTGCTTGTTTAAAAGCAATTTTCAGTTTCATTTCTGTGTGACATGGAAATCTTTCAGAAGATCCTTGTTAAAAAAATGACAAAAAACAAAGTCAGTAGCTCATAGATTTTGCAATGCTCATTATCTTTGAGAGTTCAAAGAGGTCAGAGCGGCACACTGACAGTTTTATAGGGGGCCTGACAGTGTGCAGACCTGTTAGTGGACACTCAAATGGGTTCTTCCTCTGAGGAGCATCACCACACTCAGCAAATCAATGGCAATCAGCCTGCAGGACTGTATTGAATATCATGTTATGTACAAGTTGAAACTGTGTCAGGACCATATCCTCTGAAGGAAAGGAATATCCACAGGACCCAGTTTGGCCTAGGGGTGAGCTTTTAATGTCCAGATTAGACAGATTCGCTTGGGAGAATCAAGTATTCAGCACATTTCATGACAAAGTCTGGGAAGTCGGTCCAGATGATGACACTAGAGAAAACAGGGAATCACTAAGACTTTGAAAATGTCCTTCTGGGAGTCGTAAACATCCACAGCAAAATCCATGGTAATCTGGCCATTCAGTTTTAGGACCTTATCGTTAACAAAAGTATAGATCAAGGTCAACTTTTGACCTGATGTTCACATAATTTTGTAAATAGTTAACTATGAATATCCAGAATATCCAGTCTTACAGATATTAGCTGGACTCACCATTAGCTTCCCTTTTCATAGCATTTTGCTCCAGCTTGGTCTGAAATCAAGCTAATTTCCTCTGAAAAACAAAAAACAGGTGCACACATTGGCTCAGGTGCAACGTCTCATTTTCCGTCCTCCTGTCAGGTAGCTGAGGGTTTGGTGCTAAGTGGCCCTGAGAGGTGGATGTTTACGGTTGTAATGCATCCTGACTCACCCTGGTCATTGTCCTCTCAGTAGCAGAAGTATGCACCTGTCATGTGGTACTGTAATAATTATATGAGGCAGACCAGTGAATAGTCATCTAGTCCATGGCCGAGCATCTCAACAGGCCTCGTGATCCAGTAATCACCCAGTTCCACACGATTGTCACATGGACTTAAATATCAAATGCAAATGAGAGCAGGAAAAGTTCTCATTGAGAACTGCTCCTCTTACTAATTCACATTTAGTACATTCATGTGTTTGTCATCTGCTCTCCATCCGCCCATCACTCTCTGCTGTCACTCTCCACTGGCCTCCATCTCTCTAGCTATAGACATCGTTCAGGATAAGATGTGATATCCTGTACCTGTGGTGAAGAAGGTACGAGGGGGGCACAGAGGGTGCCAACACCACTACAGGTGAAGCCCCAGCTTCAGCAGGGAGACAGGGGGGGTGTCAAGGTTATAATCAGCTAGATATTCCACAGCACCGCAGGGCAGGAAACCACTAAGTACACACACACACATGCACGTGGCATGAGCATGTGAATGAGTACATGGTACACACACATATATATATATATATTAATTTACCCTTCACAGTTGTTATCTGGAGTTAACTGAAAGAGCACAGCATCTTACTGCTCTCATTAAAACTTTATCCGAGGCTGTTTTGCTGAAGACACAACATGCTTCTGAATGTGCGTTAAAAAATCTCATTAAATCAATCACTGAGATGTAGACAAAAAAGCAGCTCCTTTAGTAAATTACAGTAATCACATTATTTTCTCTATTCTGATGCAAAATAGACAGTTTCAGGAAAAGTCTGGCAGTGGAGGAATTATTCTCTTTGAGTTAGATGAGAAGATTGGTTTCAGTTCTGTGTCCATACGAAGCTACAACCAACATCCGGTTAGTTTAGCATGGAGATATATGACTTATTAATTGGTGAGCTTGTGATGTGCTGGTGTGGTGTTGTGATGCTGCTCGACTGGCTGATTCTCCCTGGGTCCAGTCTGGATGTGAAGCTCAGTAGCTCCCAGGTGCACACACACAATCCCACTCATTTAATCTAATCATTTAAACTATACCTGTATTCCTGCTGAACAACACCATTTATTTGTGTGGTTTATGCTACCAGTGAGAAAAAAAAAACTTGAAATATTTTAGCATTTCTTGCAATGTCTTCTGCAAATGTGCCCTTTATAAAGAATACAAAGAATGAGAGTTGTGTTGGTTTTCGTTGCAGATACATAGATAAATACAAAAATTAGTCATTAATATGAGGTTTGGTTTAAACAATCTAGACACCACAGATAAAGTGTGGCCTTTTTGGATCAGTTTCAGAGGCATCACCACAGGTTTCTCTGTGTCAAAACAAAGTTTGGTCCCAGCTAGACTGGGACCTGCTGGGAGTTGGATGCAATCACTGTGAAGTCAAACAAAACTAAAACAAAACAATATAAAAAGACATTTTAATGACTCAAAATCATCTGTGTACATTTTTAAAATTCTGCTGATTTTTTTTCTCCATGTTACTAGAGAAGTAATCATTTCTAATACACCACATTTCAAAGCCTCTGATTAGATGAAAACAGCCAGGGTGCTGTATTTATATCAGTGTCATACTTACTCCCACTCCTTGCGTCTTGCCTGTGGTGTGCTCTGTATCTTATGCGCCTGGTGGGCTTTGACGATGTCCCTCTGCTCGATCAGGCCGCCCCGCCGCCTCTTGATCACATTAGGACTGACGGCCAAATCTCCATCCATCCCCAGCGACCCGGCTCCGATATCGAAAGCCGAGCCCACATCAAGAGAGAGGCCGAGGCGATTTGGGTGTAAAGGGGGAGCATGGCCCGACATGTGCGGGAGGTAGAGGGTGTCAAAGCTGGTTGACAGACTCTGGGGCTCCAGGAAGGATTGTGACTCAGAACACAGGCTCGAACCTCCGGCAAGTCCCGCACGATGTTTCTGCCAGCTTTCACAGTCCGCTGGGGATGGGTGGAGGATGTGCCTGGGGGTGCTGCTACCATACATCGCACCCACGCCCAGACCCAGACCACCCACCGGACACTCTGGCCCTCCTGGGGCTCCAAGTGGCCCCAAAGCATTGTGGTCCCCTGTCAGAGACTGAGAGCTGACCGAACACGAGCCCAGTTCCAGCATGGTGAGAGGGCTGCCCGGGATCTCAGCATAGTGCTGCAGGAGGGAGAGACAGAAGAGAGGGAATGGATTACAGCAAAAGAAAAAGTGAGACGCATCGTTGTAATGAACAATTCTTAATTGACATCAAAGACTCACAAACGGATCATTTGCCTGCATCTGTTATTCAGTGTAATAACACAGGCTGCACAGACGAGGGGCTGCAAACAAATGAGAATCTTAATGTTTGCAGAAATATTTGCCCCCATGATCCCGAGTGATCCCACAGTGTAACATGGAAACTGGTGAGCTGAGGTTTCACATACGCAACCAGTAGAAAAATCGAGCGGTACGGCCTCGATTTATATCTTCCTAGACCATAAACAGATGCACAATGTTTATTTATTCTCAGGTATATATTTGCATGTGAAATATGGTTGAAACACAATTTATTTTGTCAAGTTAGGCTCAGATCACGCTACAAATATTATGCATTTGGCTGCATTTGGGTGTTTATTTGGGTTGAAAATAGGAGCAAAAAACAACTCATATGTTAAAAAATCTCGAACAACTTCAAATTAAATCTCTAATCTAAAATAAACACAAAGATACAGGTAGTAGCTTTGTTACACTTCCACTTCCACTTCCTAATGCAGACCTTTAAACAGTCTCTGCTTGAGTGGTGCATTATGGCGACATCAGTCAAAAGCCTGAAGACATCCAGCTTCTGTGTAACTATGAATTTGTTCAGCTAACCCCTCTGAGGCAATTTGCCAATGGTCCAATAGCTCTCACTGTCCTCGGTCAATTTAAAATATCACCAATCCTCTGAGCATCACAACCAATTAGATAAGCTGTAACGCAGCCCTCAAAACAAATAATAATATAATACTGCCAGCGCTGTTCCTGACGGTGCAATTAAAAAGAAGGAATACTGAGAGGGAGAGTAATTTTATCAACCCGTCTTCTTCTCCTTTAGCAACATTGAGGATTATGTGCAAAGCAAGAGATGCACATCCTGCATCTTATTCCCTCAACAAGCTGCAAAGAAACCCTCTGCTCATGCTGCTGCAGCTACAGCTCTCAACATTACAGTTAGCTAAATGATAAATTTCAGGTTTTTACAGCCCCTCAGAAAGAAAAGGTGCTAAATAACTTGTGTGGTGAAGATATTGAGCAGTAAAAAGAGAGGATGCTGCACTGCACAGACCTGATGGGACGGCAGAGTCAAAGCTTTTCAGTTCTCTTGCACATCAGCTTAAAATCGGACTGTTAAGGGCACCTTCGGGGTCTTTTATTTGTCTGCTGTCAATAACACGCTGCTATGAATGAGTCACTAATGACCAAAGACCCTCTTGAGTTGATGATGATGATGATGATGATGGTAGCACCTCCTTATCTTCAAGACGTCCTCATATCACCAATATCTCGTGTGCATTAAGAAGAATAAATCCTCTGAAATGAGCAAAAGCTTTGAGCTGAAAAAGCCAATTTTTTTTAAACTTTGTTTCATGAGGACACAAATAAATCTTGATTTATTACATTCATGTGGTGGAAAGTTTTCAGAATAAAACAAATGAAACAAATTATCAAATGTGGCAAAAAAAAAAAAAAAAAATCTGCAAATTAATCATCAAACATTAATCTTTTTCCTGAGGCAAGGATGACTGGCTCAGCTCATTATAGCTAATGGAAGTGAGCCAACTGGTCACAAATGTTGTTCAGCTGTACTGCAAAGTCCCACATTTTAGCACCTTTATCTGGTAATCTTGGTTTTATGGTGTACTTTACTGTTGATCATCTTGTTCTATACAAAAGTATAAATCAGTCAACTTTACGAGGCAAGATGTCAATATTGAGCTTACTACTTTTTGTGCTGCCCTCCAGTGGCCAAAAAATGTATTTTTGCCGAGGTTTGTCTGTTTGTCTGTCTGTTAGTTTCCAAAATAACTAAAAAAGTTACAGACGGATTTTGATGAAATTTTCAGGGATTGTCCAGATGGGGATAAGGAACAAATGATTAGATTTTGGAAGTGATCCGGATCACCGTCTGGATCCAGGAATTTTTTGAAGGATTCCTTAACATTGGGAGATAGAGCCATATGCGACATTTATGCATATGACTCCACCAAAAATGGTCAAGACACTTTGAAAAAAAATACAGGACAAGTTTCTAACATGGTCTACAATATATACAATATTGATCCAGATAAAGGAATAATTTCGGATAATATGATCCAGAATATGAAAAAATCCATCTTTGAAACTTGCATCATAAATAAAAACAACAAATGAAGCTAGAAACATGCAACAGACATCTTTAAACAGCCACGACGCTGTGGAACTAATATTGATATAAATAAACGCAAGACTAATACTAGTAATATCTTTGGTGGAAGTCACAATATGGAGGAAATGTTGTGCTTGGAGGAGGTCTGCGCTCTCCCAGTGCTTTTCGAGTTCAGCAAATGTAATATTATGATAATGTTGGTCTGATCGCCTTAGAATAGACATCATAATAATGAAGGAGATCTTCACATGCAGTAACTGTCAGTAACACCAAAGACCCTTAAATACTAAATATGACTTTCCACTCATGCACAGAGAGGTGTGGTCTCTTAAAGGATGTCTCTATCTCAACATGTAGACAGGATAAGTACACCCACTGGAGGAGATGACTCACAGACTGGTAATGCATAGTATCTACATGTATTTGCTTCTGTGATTCTCCCTGATCATATGTTAATAAATATTGATTATCTTATTTTATCTCACTGTCATATTATCTCATTCTCTTGGAAAACTCTATTAAAACAAATGTAGGCGAAACTAGTGAAGAAGCAAATTAATCCAAATGATTAAAGACACTGCAATTCAACATGTTGTGATCTGCACATTAAAAGTGGCAGGAATCAAATTACTGTAAATGGCCCTTATTGATTGTCCCCACCTTTCTGGCTGGAAATCAATAAATTACTAATCAATTTTTGAAGAGCACTTCTGCAGCTTTTCTTTTGAAAGCAAACAATCAGCAGGGTTTCCCTTGTTTCTGACTGACCGTGCACATTACGTCTGACACCAATTTTCCTGCTCCCTGGGGGTTAATGGTATATAATGACAACGCTGCAGCTCTGGAGGCTGAAGAGTGAAGGCACTATAGGTAAAGTGGCTTCAATTGTGGCTGCTTAATGAATATGAACTCAACTTCCAACATGGACCACCTGGTGCTGCATAGACCTTCCCTTTCCATCTTATCCTCAGCGTTAGTGCTCCATAATGACGGTCAATGAAATATACAGATAGAAATGTAGAGTTGTACTTCTCCTTACAATTGCCCATTGTGTGGTTCCTGGCAGAGGGAGGTCTGTCTGAGAAATAGTAACTTTCATTGATTGGTCCTTACTGAATCCATTTTGCAAATTATGTTTTCAAACTAGCTGAACAGGAATAGCAACACAAGTGGATAATATACACAGATGTTGGAGTTGAGACAGTGTGATCTGTGCATTACACTCCCAGAAAAGTACCAGCAACACACTCAAAAAGATGATGAATTCATGATCAATAATCATAAAATAAATGCACTGATTTGAACCAAAATGCACTGTATTTGCCGGGCTTTAAAGACAGAAGGAGTCGATCCGGTTCAAGGACAAACAGACCTCTTTCAAAAGATGAGAGCTGATGACAACAAACACTGACGTTTTATTGCCGAAGCACAAGCATGGACTTTAAGTCGCTGCAGTTCTTATCAGCAAACACAGACTGCACATCATTATTCTGCGTTTAGATAAAGGCCGTTTCAACTGTTTGTCTGCACATACGTTTTTGGTAACACTGTATGCTGGTTATATATATATAACCTACTTTATATTCAGCACTGAAGCACTTAAGCGACTGGTTTATGGTCATCTACCATCTGTTAGTGACATGGATACCACAAGATAAAAAGGAGAGATTCAAATAAGCTATGTAATGTCTCTTGTATTATTTTTTATATTGTGTATATGTTATATCTTGGAGTTACACCCCTTTGTAAATATGAAAAAAAAAAATCATAATTAAGTCAGTGTTAGGCTTCAAAAAGAGGAATATTTAGGGGCGTGGTTAGCTTGATTGACAGGTCTGGTCACCAGTGAGACCCGCACTGAAGTCGAGGCTCGTGCACATTAAGCAATCGGTTAAACCCGCCTCCTCACTCCTCCCATCTTTTCCAAATATGGTCACTTCTGGCTCCAAATAACCAACATGGCAACATTTAAATGCTGATTTCCTGGCATTCGAAACACAAGTCCACAAACAATCAGGTAATGTCACGGCAGCTTTGTTCATTCTTTAACAGTCGAGTGTCTTCCAGCACCTCAAAAGCTCATTAATTAACATGTTATATCTCATTTCCTTTTAAGGAGCTTTACAGGTACTTTGGACAGAGTCAGACTTCCTGTTTCCCCATGATCCCAGTCTTTCTGCAGATCTAGGCTAACAACCAGCTGGAGCCAGTTAGCCTTAGTTTCATATACGTCCTAAAATGCCAAACTTCTCATTAAACTGAAATCATGTTAACACGGATCATGAGGAGAAATCATGTCATTAGATGGAGATACAGGCTGAAACTTAATAAAACATTTATGCCCCCTCATGTGACCATTATCAGGACCATTATTACCGATACACGCTGCAAGCCCTGCAACAGGCCGCAACCACAAAGCCTGAAAACACCCACACTGCAATGCACATCGAGACATCAAGGCTTGGCTGCTCGCCTCCGTTCTCCATTGTGGTTGCTGCTCCGAACAATTATCAAAACCATACAGCCAAGAAAGTTGACTGTGGGTTGTTATATTTCTCCTAATTAGCTTTTAGGAGGTTGGTTGTTGATTGGCCTTGGTCACGGATCATATACTGCCATTAGCTGAAATTGCCCATAAAAATCTAATGTGTTAGTCACAGTGGTGCGGTGATTCCTCAGCCACTTAGGGTGAGACAAAAGAAAAGCATGTGAGTCTGGACTGAAGCTGCTAGAGAGTAGTACGGGGGTGGGGGTCGTCTTTACGCTCTTTGCTGGACAGCCAGGTGTTTGTCAGGTTCATAATGAGGAGTGAAGGAGATGCTGAGGCAGGCGAGGAACCTTCTCACACCTGCTCCCCAGAAGAGCCCACACAACCGCCTAATTACACACTAGATTTCACCACATCCTCCCCTCAACCCGGCGAGTGGCCAAACGTGTGTCAGGAAGTTTTTTGTCACCTCAAACTAATGGGCAATGTGTGAAAACCCAGCGTAAAAATTTCATCTGGCTGATGTTGTTTGTAGTGGAGATTCAAACACTAGCTAAAAAGAAGTATCAAGGACATACATTTCATGCGAGAAAGCTCAACATTTCAGTCACAAAAATCAGGTGTGACAGTGGCTGAAATGATCAGTTTGCTGATTTTAATGTCGCCAGTGTTAGTTTCAAGTATTTAAATCTATCAAAATGAGTTTATTCAGCATGAAGTAAAAGAACATGGTGACAAGACGGCAGATTAAAACTGGAAGAATAAATCTGCTTCTTTTTTTTGACAGCATTTCGATTTGTACTCGGGAACAGAGGGTACAAAATGATCCTCTGTGCATACGCATGACTCAGCGGGGTCAAAGTTTTTCCTTTCAGTGCTTCTTCAATCTTTTCAGTCTCACTGCTGTTTGTCATTTTAAAGCTGGAGCCTTGAAAATCGACAAACAAAGACCAGTTGAACTGGATAGATAGCTCAGCCAAGAGCACAGACTGTTTGTGGCATTTTGAAGGAGTTTGGCATTTGAATTTCCCCATGTTGGTTGTTTGGAGCCAGAAGTGACCATATTTGGTTTAAGAGGAAGAGGAGGTGGCTCTAACCCTTGAACCTGAGGATGATACCTAATGTGCATGTAACTGGAGTCCAGCACTGGTCTCAATGGAGATCAGACGAGCCACGCCCCAAAATCTTCCTCTTTTTGAAGCCTATTATCTACTTTATTATGACTTTTTTTTCTTTATCTGATGGAGGAGATGGGGAGAAGAGTTGACTTTAACTAATGACATCAGACTTACTTGTGGAAAAAAATGTATTGACTGAATATTTCGTAACTGAAAATGGTAAATAGAGTACATTTATATAGCGCTTTCATGACCTTAGCTTGGTCCCAAAGTGCTTTGCAACACACACTCACACACCAATGGCTACCAAGCTGCCATGCAAGGTGCTAGCCACCATTGGGAGCAACTTAGGGTTCAGTGTCTTGCCCAAGGACACTTTGACATGTGGATTGAACCAGGGATCAAACCCACAACCTTACGATTCACAGGCGAACCACTCTACCACCTGAGCCACAGCTGCCCCACAGCTGAATTGAAGACAGATGGGAGTACAGCACCTTTTTGTACTTGGCTTCATGTTTGACCCTTGTCCTTTTCTACATACAGTCGATGTCCAAGAATAAGAAACAGACTGTGCTACTACTTATAATACTACAGTAGCCATTCAGTATGAACACGCCAGTATCCTCTCAATGAGACGTCTAATTTTCTCTCGCTCAGCCAGCCCCCTTCCTTTGAGCAGTTAATCTCTTTAAAATACAGTCGCTCCATATTACTGCTCTGTAATATACAGAGTGCATCGGGCAGTGCCAACATCTACATATTAAATTTACAGCTCTCAATAACACACTGCGGTGCATTTACAGTGCGCACACAGAAGCAGCAAAATATGCAAATGTATAAAGTGTGACAGGCAAAACTTCTGAACATATGCAGCTATAATACAGTTTCCCAGCTGAGGCCATGAAAACTGAAGAGGGATTCAAAGAGACCAAGCAGCAAAACTTTTCTCACAGCCACACCCCCTTGCTTCTAGGGTTATATTACTACTTTATATCTGTAAATGTATTTAATTTTTATTTTACATTTTCTCTTCAGATGTAATACCTATTCTAGACTTATCAAGGCGAATACGATGTATACATTTTTCATGCGATCATCATGCACACACTCTGCACAAATTCCCATATTTTTCTTCCAGATATCTCAATTAAATAGCCTACTTACTGCTCCCAGTGTACAGCACGGTGATCTACTTGTCATTTAAAGCATTTATGAGCTTATTTTATTTCATGTTTCTTTGCTGTATTCTACCACTATGATGTGTTATTCTGCAACAACTCCCCTGCAGGCTTCATTAAAGTTTCATATTATCATTGTGGAAGTATTGTGCCATAACCACCGAATGACCTGAGTTTGAATGGATCAAATCGTAGGAACAGACATTTGACAGTGAACATTCAGGGGAGTAGTTTTAGTATTATACATTTAACTCCTGCAGTAGATATGCTCCTCTGACTTCTCAATTAGACCTAATTAAAAGCACTGTCATACAACATTGAATTGTTTTTAATTGATGGTGTTTCTAAGCAGAAAAGTCTGACTCTTCATTTTTTTACTGTGTGCTTATTTTCTTTAATAATTTATGGAGTTTTTTTGTGTTTAACTGCAGCCAGGTTCACCCTGACACGTAGCCTTTAGATGATGAAAAGATGATGAAAAGGGCTGACCTTCCAGGAAAGACTGTTATGCAACACATCAGATCAGTAATGATCAACACCACTAATAGGACCACCACACAGTTATGGTCCAATCATTGTGGGGGGTGACGTGGCCTCATGAGAGAAAAGCTGGAAGATGCACATTCCCATTATACAATAAAATATTTGAGATATGAAGTAATGCGACCAAATACCACAGGTGGAAATATCGACTGACCACAGAGCAATTATTCCAAGAGTTTTGTCCGTCAGACCCTGAACTGTACGTGAAAATGTCTCGAATAGGAAAGACACGTGACTCCAAACGTGTTGTCCAGGAGACGACCATCATCTTAGTCATCTCTGTCTGTGTGGGACCACTGCAGAAAAACATGTCATAAAAAATCCCAGAAAATCCATCAATGGGATTTGAACAAGGTGGCTGCACATACTGTTACAGATGAATCATACTTTATAACTTGGTGCAGACATTGTGATTTAAAGGAGTAGCTTGTTTTGGCAGTGGTTTGCCTGGATCATAAATACCTGCATAGTTGTAATATTGAGAATCCATAAGAAAACATTTTACACAAATATGACCATGAATGACAAAGTTGTGAGTGTTTTTGTGTGGTTGTCTTAACACTACTACTGGGCTGCCATGATGCAGTCGAATGTTGAGACCATGTGATGTCAGAGCATTTCAACCAATCAGAAAAACCCTCCCAATTTTCTGATTGGCTGAAATGCTCTGACATCATGTGGGTTCATTTAAAATGGCAGCTTCCAGGAAATTGTCCACGATGGGACAATTCTGACTTTCGGAGAAGGACATCTGAGCTTTACTTTAACATTCCCATAAACCAGGGGTGGGCAATCCTGGTCCTCGAGGGCCGCTGTCCTGCATGTTTTAGAGGTGACCCTCTTCTAACACCGGATTCAAATGTTCATTGGAGGAGGGAAACATCTAAAACATGCAGGATAGCAGCCTTCGAGGACCAGGATTGTCCACCCCTGCGATAAACTGCTAGTTAATGTTATAACCTATCCTGACCAATAGGGTTTCCTTTAACATCAGTACAATGTGTGTGTGGTTGTAAGACACCTTAAAGCTTAGGTTTCACTGAGACATGCTGCATCTAGCTGTGAATAATGTAAGGAGACAATTTGTGTTGCAGCAATTCCTCTTTACAATTCAACAATAACTGCATGTCGGAGGAAAAGCTTTGAGCAAATGGATCATACATCTTGGTCACTGCAAAGCTCAGTAACAGAGACGTGTGTGAGCTCGGTCAACATATATGCCGTGTACATGGTGAACACATACCTTCAAATATCACACAAAGTGAAGCAGACCTACTCCTGCTCTAGAAATAATTAAAATATTTGCATTACAAGCTTTATAGTCCATCCTATAGGAGCAGTTTATTTTGCACTCAGGGAACTCAAAACAATAACATCATTGACATCTAAGTCTTTGCTAAATTCATCCACAAGTCCAAAGGGAAACAACCACAACATATTTTAGACAAAAAAAAGCCATTACAAAGAAAACAAAAAGGTAAATCACCTAAATGTGAAAAACCACTGCAAATCCGCTTTGCATTCATTGCTCAGCTCTAACACCAGGCTCACAGACATGTCAATACAACACTGTGCACACTGTAACAAAATAAAATCTACAGCTGTGTATTGATTTATTGGTTAAAACCTCAATTGCTTTCTGTTGAAACACAAAACAGGAGATATGTCGAAGCTTTTTCTGAACTGACCTGTCCTCTTGTCCATAATGGAGTCTGTTCTCCTTTTACACAAAACAATGTTGGTTAAATAAATAAATTACCGTATTTTCTGGACTATAAGCTGCTACTTTTTTTCCAACTTTTAACCCTGCAGCTTGAACACCGGTGTGGCTCATGTATCGGCGGCACGAAGCTCGTTAGCTTTTTACAAGCTAGCAAGCTCCGTGCCGCCGATACATTTAGCGTCGTCACATCAGACCTGGTCAGAGTGGATCACGTGAAACTGTTCGAATAAATCCAATAGCGGCTTATAGACAGGTGCACTGAATAGTCCAGAAAATACGGTAAATGTTTTTATGGCAGATTCAATTAGAAGGGATTTTTTTTTTTTTTTTTTTTTACAAGATATCGGCAGTATTGTTTATGTTGTCAATTCTTTGCCTAAATCTCTGGCACACGTAAACTGTCTTGTGACAAATCAGTGAAGCACATAGTTCGACTGAAGCGAACAAAACAAACATGGGCTGGTGGTTACAAATCTATCAACTACTTTAGAGTCACCACCCTGACGACCACAAAACATCTGCAGATAGGAGCTCGTATCAAAAGTTTATATTATGTTTCTCACCTTTTAACATCCGTCAGTAGCAAAGGTTCGATGTCAACCAATGATTGTATCTTCTTATATGACCCTCAGCTCTGGTGGTGTTTACCCCCTAAAGGCCACATATATCCTCACCACACTGCATTGTGGAAATCTCCATTTGCATATGTATTTGTCGTTTTTATGTTCATTTAATTAACAAGGCAAAAGTTATGTTGAGATAAAAAAAAATTCCTTTTCAAGAGATCTGAGGAGCAGCAACAAAAACACTTTGCTACAAGAGAAACGTTCTCAAAGAAAGACTGACAGGACGTCAGGAATGATTGATCATGAATCACGATTCATCTTTATCAGGCTGTAACAATATTACGTGGTCCAACAAATACACAGCTTGTTTTCCATAACAATGTGTTCAAGAGGTACAATCAGGTTCAAGTTTTGTGCTGAACAGAGGCACTAATTTATACACCATGAAAACCAATTTACACCCCTTCCAAGGAGGGTGGTGTTATTCAATCAGGACAATCAGAGCACTTGACAAGAAAAGATTAACAAAAGGAAAAAAAGAGCCAAACAAGACTGGGGGTGGTAAGTGTTAGTGCGATGAAATAATTAACAAGACGGTCCTGAGAGACGGGATTGATCTCAGCACAGATTCCTTTGGCCTCATTCAAAAAAAGATCATCTCATCAATAACGGCAAAAGCTGATCTTTTGGCCCAGTGAACTACTGGACAGTAACTGGATAAACAAGTGCAATTTTGAGCCACCAGTTCAGGACAAAGAGAGGTGTGAAGTGATGAAGTAAACTGGCATTGCAGCCTCCAGCAGCCTGTCATCTAATACACAAACACTCTTCCTTTATTGTCAAACTTGAGGGTTGTTCTGGGAATGTAGTTGTACTGGGTGTATCACAATCGGCAGCTACAATAAAAAAAAGTAATAAACCTCATTTGCTAAAGTTAATGGTCCTATAGAAATACAGGAGCAGAGGCAAACAGCCAAGTTTAAAGCTGGACAACACAAGCAAATCGTGACAATTTAGTATCTGAAGTCTCATCAACAACTTGCCAGATACACTCTGCAGTAAATGTGGTCTCGATTTTCTCATCTTTAATTAATTCATCCCTTCTTGAGGTAATGATCGCTGCCTTCCCTGGCCTCTGAGAATGAGCTGAAGAGATTTCTCCTTCTGCACTAGAAATTTTATCATTATCTGGTGTCGGCTCGCTTAGTAATTAGAAGAGTCTGAATCAAGACGGCGTCCACGTGGCCCTAACACTGACACCTGCTCTGTCACTTTGAATAACAATCTGAATATGCAGATTTGAATCCTGTTGCTTTTGTCTAATGGCTCATTCTTCTGTCTGATCATTATGTTACACTGGTACAAAGACAACCTGAGAGGTGATCAGTGCTCTCGCAGGGTCTTGGCACAAAGCTAATTTGGTAATGTTTTGGCAAAGTGATGATGGATGCAGCAAGGAAACCTGAGTGGAGTTGACAAACAGCTCCCTACACACAAAAAATCAATCCTGTTTTTACTGTTTAATCTCAATCTTAAAAGCAAAGGGTGACATATAACATATATAATAACAAAAAAAGTTAATTATCATTTAAATGTATTTTTAAAAATGCTTTTTTTTTGCTGAAACCTTTATGAGACTCCTCATTACAGATTTCTGCACCCTGCTCCTCTGGGTGGCCACAAACATAAAACATCTTTAGGCTATAAGCTTCAGCACAGTCGTCAAACTCATTAGTATTTGAACAAGCATCTATTTGAAAAGATAAACGCAGGATGTCTTACCTACAAAGAATGAACTCTTTTCCATTTCGTTCACCTTTCCACAGAAAATGAAAATAATGTGGCAGCATATGCGACCACGTCCGCTGTACTATCCCCTGCCAGTCCAGAAAGAGAGAGAGAGAGGGAGAGAGGGTGAGGGATGGAGGAGAGAAATAAGGATGGAGGGAGGGAGGGAGGAGGAGTGTGGCAGGTTATTTGCTACAGGGAAACGAGGGAATTGGAGCAGTTGCCAGTTACAACACGCACAATACAGTTAAAGCAGATATTAGCCCATGTGACATATTTTTTTATATGTTACTCAAACTGTATGAACCCATCACCCTCCGGTTCACCACTTGAATAACAAGCTTATAAAAGCCTGGTAAACATCACAGGTAGCCTACTTGTTGCTCATTGGATGATCTAACAAAGCAGCTGCAGCCATAATCTGGACGCTGCATCTCTCTCTGTCTCTCTCTCTGTCTCTTCACGACGGGCTCCGCTGCAGTTTGTATATTTATGACTCACCTGTTAACAGCCAGCACACATGATATCATTAAACTATGTCGCCCGTCTTTACTGTGTGCACTCCATTTGTTGCCATAGGGACCAATGACGAATCTGACTCGAGATACTATAAAAAATACATCAAAAGGAAAATAATGAAGCTGTGTCTCCTGATTAAAAAACTAACTTAAATTAACAAGGTTCGTTTTTTATTTATTTATTTTTTTAAGGAGTGGAAAGTTAAAAGTGACGCCAGGCAGGCAGCTGTGGCCACAAGAGGGCAGCAAAGGCTCATAAATTGTATCGATGACGCTTTATCAGCTGTGGCCCTACACTATAGACTACCTATTAACAGTCTGCCCTGTTCTCCTTAGTTAATGAAGATGATAGAGATTAATCAGTACATACTAAGCCTCCTTAACCCCGCTCCATCTTATAATATATCCATCCTGTGCAAATAAGTGAAAAACAAGTACACACATGCAATAAAACAGACTCCTTGATGTTGACAATGTCCTCTCAGCTTATACTTCTGCAAATAGTCTTTTTATGTTACTTTATTTATCCTCATATACGAAATTGCTTTGTTACAGAAGCTACAATACACAGACAACCCTCCAAGACAACAGACAACCCAACAGGATGACCAACACTTAAGGTGCAGAAGCAACAAGTGAAAAAAAAACTTAGATGGATGATGTTAGATGTCAGAACCAAAGTTAGACAATGAGATTGTCTCTATTTATAATCCAATAGTGGAGCAATTCTTCTGTGAGCTCCTCCTACTTTCAATACTCCCATCAAAACACCTGTGCAAATAAGTAAAGCGACACACATGCAATAAAACAGACTGCTTGATGTTAAGTGCTGCAAAAATCCGGTCAGTATACACTACTGCAAATTACTGTTTAAATGGACACTTTTTGAATGTAGCTTGTGGACCATCCACAGTGCACATCACTGTGTAAATTAAGGTCGGATTTCTTGGCCTCCGCTGCATCTGAGAATACAGTAGTACTGCAATAGTTTTTGTTTTCAAACCCATTCTCTGTAAACTCTCTTTTGATCTGTACAAACTTTTATCACAGATTGACAGGTGTTACAATTGTTGCTCCTCCAAATGGCTGCTGTACAAGGTGCCCAGGAGAACAAATATTTTCTCTTATTTTGTGTCCTGGTTATGAAACAATCTTCCATACGCACTACAGCTGAACAATCTTATCTTCCTTGGAGAGTAAAAAACTTTGTTTATATAGATTGTTTTTAATGTTTGTCATGTTGTGTAGTTCTTTGTAACAGTGTCTTTTCTTGACCTAGTCTCCAGCACAAAGAGGAGACTTTCATCTCAGGGGTCGTACTGGTTAAATAAAGGCTAAAATTATGCAAAAACTAATAACCACAATTTTTTAGTCTGATTTTATTTAAATGATGTAATGGCACTCAGCATGGTTGGATACAAATTTGTGCCCATTCTTATACAAGAAAGGACCAAAGCATACTCATCTGAGACTCATATTTTGTTTAAAAACAAATTGTTTGTCAAATTATTTTAGTTTATCTTGTTTCTACTTATAATAACTTGTCTGTTTCACCCCTAAATGTGTGTGTTTGGGGAATAAATCCAGTTGAGTTCTACTTAATTCATGTAATTGCAAACCCGATTATTAAAATTACATCATTGTTGGTATTATTATTATTATTATCTTTGGTGATTTTGTGTTTTTATTATCCATCTCTTCCTCTCTCTGTCTCTCTCCCTCTCTTTCTGTTCGGGCTGGGGGCGGGGCTTGTCCGTTGTTTGACGCGTTCCAAATCTCGCGATGCGCCAGTCGTACAGCCATATCTTTTTTCCCATCGGCCTGTGCAGCATCTCCTATAAAGAAGCCTCGCGCCCAGAATCCGCCCTCATTCCGCGGCTCTCTACGAGGTAGATATGTTTTGTGTGTTGTACTCTGGTTGTGCTTTTCTTCTGTCGTATACTGTTTTTATATTTTAATGTATTTATTCAATTGTTTTGTATTTATCTACTCTGCTCAACTGCCACTGTTTAATATTTAACGTGAAGTTTTAACAGTTTACGGCAGTAGGCCTCAACCACGTGGTGCACTTCACACGTTTACTTGCTAATTACGCACCCATCTTATTTGGTTTTATTCTACAAAATTCACCGCATTGCACCTTTGTCTCGGAGTATATGATGAAATAAATGTTGGTAGGGACATCTGAGTCAATGTGAGGAAACGCCAACATCTCTGACTCCACCGGACAAGGGCTGTAAAAGTTACTGTAGGCCGGTTAAGTTAGCTGCTGCTGCTAACTCCTGCGGCTGTGTGAGGGAGTTGTATTGTTTTAAGTTAGCTTTACAGTATTAATATGTGTGTTTTTAATGTGTTTGCAGGTCTAAACGGGATGATTAGACATGGACGTGTGCATGAAATGGTGAGGACCCAGAAGTTACATGCTCATTTTAAGAGTAGTGGACAAAAGGCCTTTCATTAATTAGTAGGTATGAAACATGATGCACGTGTAAGGGCTCTTCAAGTAAAATGCTTTTTTTCCCCCATAGGTGCTCAATGCTGATCCAAACTTCTGGGAACCTACAGATACCTGACAGGTATGTTTGGGGTTTTATTTTTGAATTTTCTCTTTTCCTGGGAGTCAGTGATGATTCATGAATAAGAGTAGTGGACAGAAGTGATTTCTGAGCATTTTTTCACTGAGACTTCTCTATTCAATCTATGCACTTTGTCCTTCATATAATCATTATAGTGCTAATAGGATTATTTCTCTCCACAGGGGTCACAGAAGTTCACATACATGGGGAAACTGCAGGAGATGATGGAGGTGAGATGTTTTCCTTAAATTGCAGGAAAGATGGACTCAAGCTGCTTTGAGGTGTTCCTGTTGATAAATCCAGGAGTTAATAACTACGACCATAATTAACAAACAGTCAGAAGTAGAAACTTGCTAATAATCGGAAGCACATGTTTCTGCACATTTGTACATTAGCTGCAGCTATGATTCATTTAGTCACCTCAACACCTCTGAGAACTATCAGTCTGTCTTGACTCTGCCTTGATTCCTGTGCTGCTGTGATGACAATTATTTGCTACTCTCGACAACATGGATGACGATACTGACAACCACCATGTCAAGTGATCTGAGGCACTGGCACCTTGCTGCTTGCCCGCTGGAGATGGAAGATTTTTATTAAATGTATATATGTCTTGTTCCCCCTCAGGTGCAGCCATGAGTGAATCAACACTTCACACACAGAACAGGTAATGATCACAATTAACCAGCAACTTGTACTCATGATGAACTGACAATGATGATTTTGTTTTAAAAACAATGGGAATCTCTCTGAATAAGAGTGAAAGATGACTTTCTTCTGATGCAGTCTAAACTGTGAAATTCAGGCATGTAAAATATTGGACTTCTAGTAAGTTTTTGGTGTTTGTCTTGCAGATGGTCCTGATTCTGGATTCTGGTTCTCGTGTTACTGTGGCTCAGTTAGAGGTGAGTGTGATTACAGTCAAGTTATTTCAGTAATGATCTGGACTGATGCAGTGATGAGTGCATAGTTCAACAGACAACCGTGACGAAGAAAAATGTCTTTCGCTCCTAACTGATGCATCAGCCTCCATAACCCATGAAGTCATTTAATTTTGGAGACAGGTTTTGAATTTTTGTCCCCTTCATTTTCAGAAACTAGAGTCGACAAAGGGCCAAATGGAGGTGAGTTAACAATCTGTAGTACACCTTCTTTCAATGTCATTTGATACAATGATGAGTGCATAGTTCAGCGGATTTAATAATGAAGATTATCTATTGTCTTTCGCTCCTAGCTGACGTATCAACTGTTATTGTCCTCTATCCCCAAAATGTTTGAAGCACTGTAATAAACGATACATTATCTTCTCACCAGACTGGATCCCCATGATGTGCAACTCTTCTTGGATTTGTTGGTAAGCATCACGCCACAGAACAACTCTGCAGCTCAGGTCATTCAGACATGATGAATATGAATCAGGTCGCTGATCCAGTTGAGGAAATTAGTCACATATTCTGATCTGAAATATTAGTAGGAAGATGTCTACAACATTTTTACATGAATTCACCTGAAACTCTTCACTTTACAGGACGAGACGGATTGTGACCTCATAGAGCAGAAGGTGTGGAGACCCACATGGTGAGTGTTAAACTGAATGAGAGTGTTTACTGTTGTAGTAAACCTTAGTCTGATCCCTGTAGTCTGACCTGTGTGATGACAAAGTAAAGACTGACTGAACCGTGGAGTCTGTTATATTAGCTCTAGCTGACCTGGTCAGTGCAGGAGGTTTCATCTGAATGCTCGGTGTACATGTTTGACTTATGCTACTGTCCCTGTAGGTTGTGATCTGGCTGGAGGACAGTTTGAAAGACAGACAAGAACAACTGAGGTAAGGAAGCATTGACTTCACACGTGGGTGCAAAATTGTCACGGGTTCAGTGATGTCTTAACAAATGTCTGACCTGAACTATAATGTGGACAAATATCTGTTACTGAGCAACCCATTGAAGTTGATCTAAATCAGCCAGTCACTGACTTGTAATAAGGTTGCTTTTTTCTCTTCTCTAGAAGCATGTGGACACTTCAGGCTTCTTACACTTGGTGAGTATATGGAGACATTGTCAGGGATCCATAATTAAAATTGACCACTCTACCAGTGATGAAAAGATTCTGCCAAATGACTTGTGATGATTATAACCCATACCGTTCCATTTTTGTCTGAGGCTGTGGTCGTTGAACATGAGGTTTGTTTTGGGTTTCACTTCTATTTTTAATGAGAACTCTTTGTTCCCTTCTTGCAGATGTGAGATTAAAGACCAACTCATCCCCTCGTGCTACAGTGAGAGACCTGTGGCTACAACATCAAGAATTTAATTCATTTTGCAACCTCGTGACAATAAATGCTAAACTCTGTACCTCCCTGGTGTCATGTTGTTGAACAGGGTGTGGGGAGGGTGCAACCTGGGTGCCAATACATTTCTTGGGTGTTTACAATTGAATGTGGAGACTTGCCTGAAAGTGCTGTCAGTAGCTGAACAAGCTGCATGTACAATCAAGTTTGGTTAAAAGATTTGTCATGCGTGGGCTAAGTAACTGGTTACACCATACGATGAACTTAGTCTTCCCACAGAGAAGATGGTTGGAAAAAGTTGAACTACTTAGGCTATTTACAAAAGTGGACCATATGATGTGCAGAATATGAAAGTGAAGTTTATCGTGACACTAATATAAACCGGTGTCTGGGTAAACAGGATCGTGGTAGCACGTTGAAGTGAGTGTCCTGCATCACCGGTAGTGACGTAACTGGCTTTTCCTGTAGCGAAAGCAGCCGTAGGAGTTAAAGATGTGTTTGTTTTTCACTCCGGAGTGCTTCCCATGGGCGGAAGTAGTGAGTAACGATGTCATCCCACCATAGAATAAGGATTCCCATTTTTTTGCCATCTATAAAGAGGTAGTTCAGTGGATTAAATCAAACTGGTGGAGAAAAATGTTTTAAAGATCATTAGCGCTCTAAACTGATTAAGATAATGCAGACTCTCAGAAGACTGTAAAGTGGGTTAAAAATGAGACTGGTAATGTTTTAATTTGAAGATGATAAAACGGCACAATGAAAGAATTTCCTCTGATCATCCATGTGACCCACAAATAAAAACAACAGCAGCAGATAGACAAAGCACAGAATGCAAATCAGAAAGTAGCAAAACTGAAGAATAAAAACAGAAAATATAAATTCACTCTAAACACCTCTCATATTGTTTCTCTGTAATTGCTCCTCCAGCTTCCTGTAGCTGTCCTTTCACCTCCTTCTGCACCCTCCTCAACTACCCTTTGTCCCCTTACCTGAAAACCCTCTTCTCATGTGGCAGGGCTTTCAGGTCAGAGGTTACTCAGGGTTAGAGAAGCATTGTATCTTCCTGGAGGGTTCAGTCTTCTCCATGCAGAAGTAAAATAGTCTGTCATGCAGTGTCTGTGGTCTTGAAGCAGTCCCTCAGAGACGGTGTTGTCTCCTCAGACCACTTCTTCACATATCTAGTGGTGGGGGTTGTTTTTTCATAATTGGCACGTCAGTGGGAAGCAGATGGACAAGGTTGTGAGATGAGCAGCCCAGTGGGGGGAGGGATGATGGGTTGTGTGCATCCTTGGTGTTTGCAGTAGGTGCAGTGGGTTTATTGTTCCTAGTATGGCAGCATGGGTGAAAGTGGGGGATGTGGAGGACAGCGAATCATGGTTATTATCCAAAAGACAATGAATAATAAACTGTTTTGCCCAGATGTACTTTTCATGCATGTATCACATACATATGTAATTATGTTCTCATTTTATATGGTAAAATATACTTCTACATTTCAAAAACTGTGCATTTTTTGTTTATTTCCTATCGATTATATTTTATGTGTCGGTTTTATATTTCATACTTTGTTCTATTCTATTCTATTAATTAGGCAGCCTAGTGTCCATTGTCTATGTAACAGTTGCATCAAGCGTAAAATGTAAATATACTACGTCATACAATTAGTATAATTATAGCATGTATAGTATTATTTTAATTTTCATTTATTAATTCAGCTTTATGTTGGATTAGAAAAATCCATTTTAGATCACAGGTCATTTAATCCTGTTAAAAACTTTTGAACAACACATTTTGAAGATCTGATCCGGATTAAAAGCAAGACTAGGTTACTTGATCCAATTCGATTTCAAAATCCTTTTTTCATTCCTCTCAACAACCCCGCTTTCAAGCTTTGATCCCTGTAGTAGCCGCCCCTTCCTATGACCGGGCGCGCACGGTAGTTAAAGCGAGCGCTCCTTTTTGGCTACACCGTATGTCGGGGATGGGGGGAGGGAGAGAGAGGTGGAGAAATATCCCACACAGAGGAGGCCGCCAGTAAACGAGCACGTTTAAATAAATGGGAGAGAAGAAGCGGGTGTCCAGAGTCGTGTGGGCCGCCTCGGATCGTCCTGTTCCCCGATGTCTGTGCGCTGGCTGCTGCCGCTGCTCTGCGCCCTGTCCGCAGAGGCCGACTTCTTCCAGTTTGACAGCCTGTGCAATGTGTCCACTTACTACTTCAATTACATTTATTGCAACATATGGGAGGGGGAGTGTCAGCCCAACCAAGACGATGCTACACAGCAAGGTACGAGATTGTGATTTTTTTAACATTATACATTGCCTGGCACGTGCACATTACACCGTTGTCTCCACGTTATTCCTCTGTTACAAAACCTGACTTGTCCTGTCTCCTGGTGTGAGCAGTTCCTACCAGGGACCTCTGGGCAGGGTTTCCTCAGGACTACATCAGCCTGATGCATCAGTGGTACTGTAGCCTGGGCCAGTGCTGTGAGTCTGGAGACTGCAGGATAACCAACAACATCACAGGTATCACCAGTCTCCCTCTTTGTGGCTGTGACATGTGTGTCTGGATCATAACTCTAAAGCCAGAAGATCATTGTTGATGATTTATTAATCCTAATCTCATCTGTACAGTGTGTCCTAACAAAGTGGGGCAATACATATCTTACTACACCTTTTCTTTTACTACTTACTGCTGCCTTGTTTTATTGTAGTTGCACATTAACAGTTTCTAATCCAAGTTAATGAAGCAAAGACAGATTTTACAACAATAAACGCTTTTACAATAATGAACTCAACATTAAAAGTGGCTGTGATGTACAGAGGATATCTAATTATTATTGCATATGGTCATACTACTGTTAATGCAGGTTATCTGTCAATCGCAAAATAGGTTTTCCACTGTTCACACTCTTAATGATATAATGATAAGAGAAGGCAGGAAAACATTTGTTATGAAAAGTGACACTACACATTTTAACCACCAGAGAATACCAGCTTTAACACCATGCTAACAAATTTTAGTCGGACTAAAACAGATAGATATTTAATGGATGTACATATCTGTAATATTACTTTTTCAGCTACTCACTACATACAACAAAAATACAATGCACTACATACAATCCATTTCTCTTCTACTTTATATTTATATATGTGTAAGTAAGTGGTGTACATAGATCTTTATCTAGATTTATGTATGTATGTATATGTTTTATGTACATTTCTATATTGTTTATTCTATGCACCTTATACTTTATTTCTATCTATGTTCCTATGACAATAGATGTTTCCCATTATAGGATCATAAAGCTTTATCTTATCTTATCTTATCTTATCTTATCTTATCTTATCTTATATCTAATGGAGTTTGGTGATCTAGGAACATACAGCCTAAAAACTATTGCATGTCTAAGGCAATGCAATGCAGATGGCGCCACAGATACAGAACAGTGATTCATAAGTCCCTGGCTTACTTTAAAAGTATAACTACTCAGGCAGAGCACTGTGTCATTGCTGGTATCACTTCTAATCTGTCATTTTAAATCTGTGCAGGTCTGGCGAGAGACCTTCAGACGAAGCTCCACGGGCAGCACCTGGCCCAGTCCGTGGTTCTGAAAGCCATCCAGGGTTTCATCAACAACCCAGAATCCAACAAGCCGCTGACGCTGTCCTTCCACGGCTGGTCCGGCACCGGCAAGAACTTTGTGGCCCGGATCATCGCCGACAACCTGTACCGGGACGGGGTGAAGAGCGAGTGCGTCCGTCTGTTCATTGCACCGTTCCACTTCCCACACGCCAGACTGGTGGACACGTACAAGGTGAGACACACAGGGACCCACTTGGCACAAACACACTTACACTTGCCTGGTTCTTGCTTAGTCAGACGTTTAGTTTGTGTTTTGTAATTTGGCACATGAATGATAACGGGTCAAGGTTTGGACAGATGCTGAAAATCAAACATCGAGGCTTTCAGACTAGTACTGACATGAATGGATTTTTGGAACCTGGCGTTTCTCCAACCAGATTTCGAATGCCACCGTGGTCCAATATAAACACATAGTTGCGTATTTACTGCATTATATTTCAAAATGGTGTTGGCACAGTATCTGTCCACAAATGAACAGGGTATAGTACACAGAATAACCTTTAAACTGATTCCATCTGAATACACAAATGTGGAGTTTTGACCGTGACTACGAGTCTTGATAAGGTCCCCTGCTGAAAGTACATAAAATAAAAAAAAAAAAGATTTAAACATTTTCTGTTGATAGATAGATAGATAGATAGATAGATAGATAGATAGATAGATAGATTTGTGGATTTTTTGACACTGTAGTTTGGTCTTCTCCATTTTATCCAGGGCCAGCTGAGAGAAGCGATCCGGGACATGGTGCTGCGTTGCCCTCAGACTCTGTTCATCTTCGACGAGGCTGAAAAGCTCCACCCTGGCCTCATCGACGCCATCAAGCCCTACATGGATCACTACGACAACGTGGACGGTGTCAGCTACCGCAGAGCCATCTTTCTCTTCCTCAGGTTAGTTGATGATTTCAGGCACAACATGTCTGCAGACGCTCGGTCCAACACTCACCAGCACTCAGAATATATTGCACCTCTGGTCCAGATTTTCTGGCAGCTCATCTGTGATGAAGGATGTTTCTCTCTCTGTCTCCATTAGCCCTCTTTATGGATTTTTCATGTTTTCAATAACTCATGTCAGATTTGTCCTGACAAATAGACCATTTGGTCAAATATAGAAAACCAGGATGGGTCAGTGATGTAGGATGGGACTGAGGACACTAAAAGTAATAGCGATGTGCAGTTTATTAAAGGAATAGAAAACCCTTGACCAAAATACAGTTTGGAAGACAGATTATGACATAAACTAATGATTTATAGGAACAATGTAAACAAATTCATTTCGCCTTTAATTTGACTAACTTACTTTCATTCATTTATTTCCGGCGATTCATGAGTGTTTAAAGGTTTTCAAATACCTTTTTCCTTTTTTCGATTGTCAACTACGGAAAAAGGTATTTGAAAACCTTTAAACACTCATGAATCGCCGGAGATAAATGAATGAATGAAAGTAAGTTGATTTATGGGAATGTTTGACAATAAAGAGCTCATGCAAGTAAGATATCCTTCTCCAAAAGTTGGAATTCCCCCATCATGGATGGTCTCCTGGAGGCTGTCATTTTAAATATTTCAACCTATCACAAAAATAAAGAGGTTTTTTTTTTTTTTTTTCTGATTGGTTGAAATGTTCTGAGATAACATGTGGAAGCTACACATGGTGTGTTAGATTGTACAAGCACTGAAATTGTTACATTACACGCTGTTGTCAAATCCAAATCTGCTCTTCAAAAACGCTCTTAACTTTTTCATAAATGGTCAAATATGCCTGAAAACCTCTTAATATTTCAAAATATTAACCTATGCATGTATTTATGTTTCATCTTCTATTCCTTTTAAATTACATTTTCAAATATATTCTTGAATTTGTTCAATCAATCAAGCTTTATTTATGCGGCACCTTTCATACAAATCCAATGCAAGTTCTTTAAAGTGATTGACAACAAAGTTTAATTGGACCTGGCTTTCAGTGAGACAAAATAACATCACAATAGCTAATGTTAATATCGCTGTTTTTGATTTGAAGTTAATATTTTTATATATTAAAGCTAATTTCTTCAAGAACCATCTATAAATGTATAGTAAACTGTTGTTCTGCAGTTTGTTATACATTACTTATCCAGAGATAATCAAATCTGCTATAAAACTTGACCACTGCAGATATTTGATGTTATGTTTTGCTTGTACCTGTACAGTAATATTGGTGGTGCGACAATCAACGATGTAGCTCTGGACTTCTGGCACTCTGGGCAGAATCGAGAGGACATCGGTATGGAAGATCTGGAGCATCGGCTACGAGCTGAAACTATGGAGTCTCAAGGTATGCACTTAGGTTTCCAGATATCAAGTGTCAGGTGTTACCCTAACTCTGCATCACACTGCACAGAGCTGCAGTCTGGTACAAGCAGTTCTCTGCAAGATCAGTGGTGTTAACAACCTTTTCTCATTACAAAAAACATTGACAACATTTTAATTGTTTGTCTTAGCATTTTTTTCTTTTCCAGGCGGGTTTGCTCAGAGTGAGCTAATGTCCGGTCACCTCATTGATTTCTTCGTGCCCTTCCTCCCTCTGGAGTACCGTCACGTCAAGCTCTGTGCGCGGGACGCCTACACAGCACGAGGCCTTGAGTCAGATGAAGCCACACTTGATGAGGTGGCCAAGGCAATGCTGTATGTTCCCAAAGAGGAGAGACTGTTCTCAGCCCAAGGATGCAAGTCCATACCTCAGAGGATCAACTTCTTTCTCCCCTAAGACAGACTGAGAGAGAGAGAGACCTGGAGGAGGTGTACGATTGCTTTACTAGCCCACATCTGCATACAGAGTCAGAGAGGCGGAGATGTGTCTGCTCTGCGTACTTCCCCCTCCCTCCCTCACCTCCCCCCACCCCCCAACAGACA
>OOFC01014014.1:0-21041 GCA_900323345.1 Pseudochromis fuscus
ACTAAACAAACTCCGCCCATCATCAGACACAGTTATATCTGGATCGTTGCTTCTGAGTGAGAGCTGCTCTGCTCGGGGCTGGATCACCTGAAGCATCTCCTTCCACACAAAGAACTGCAGGTGGCTTTCATAAGGCCCCAGACAGAGATCAGAAGTCACCACTTTGAGATCTCTTCCTCCAGGTCTCTTCAGAGGCTGCTTCTCCTCAGTCCAGCTCTTTAAAAACTTCTCTGGGTCAGTTACTTTCAGAGCTGAGGCAGCTTTGACCTCCAGCTCTCTGCCCTCAGACAGAGCTGTTTCTATAGCGTTTAATGCCTTGCTCATTTTCTCAACACCATCTTCCTCCTTGTGTCTCAGCTCATTCTTGATCTCCTCTTCCCTCTTTCTCAGGAACTGGTGCATCTCCTCAAACTGTCTGCTGATTGTCTTCATCAGCTGCTGAGACTTCTCTCTGGTTTTTCTCATTTCTCCCCTCTGAGTGTCAGCTAGACTGTCCACAGCTTGGACATCATCACAAATATGTTGCACAAGTGTCTCCAACTCCTTCCTCAGTGAGGCAGCTGCTTCTTTGATTGGTTTAAACCTGTGCCCCTCGTGCTTCTCCCCATCTCTGCAGACGATGCAGGCTAACTGCTGATCTGTGACGCAGAACAACTTCAGCTTCTCTTCATGTTCAGGACACAACTCAGTCACCTGTGTGGGGGAAACAAAGATTTCAATCTGTTCAAAAAATAATAATAATAATAATGGTAAACTCATCCTTGTGACTGTGAAGGACTGAAGGAGTAGGCGATTTTCCATGCCAGGCTTGAACACAGCATTGCATGCACAGGAGCATAATGATGTCAGTAGCCATAGGTTGAATCAACAAAGTGAGCAGGACTGATAGAAAGTGGTCAAAGGTTTGGCTCCACTGTTCAAAATATGATGCAGATTACACTCACTGCAATATTTGTGATGCAAACTGCAAGCACAGCAGCAGGAATATCTCTGATGTTTATTAAAAGACGCCACCTGTTAGCTTCACAATGACAGATATGCCGGCAGAAGTACAACTATTAGTCCATGACAAAAATATTTTTTTCAGGAGATTTTCTAGTTACAACATGACTGAGCAAGCAAAACAGTTTTGTGTTGCTGTGTGTGGTATTTATTAAATTTTGTAAATCACGATGTCTAGAAAACAGGAGCCCATAAGCCCCTAGCTCAGTGGACCCCAACCACTGGGCCGGGGCCCGGTACCGGTCTGTGAGACATTTGTTACCGGGCCGTACAGAAAGAATAAATATTTTATATTATTTCCTTTGTATTGATTATTAGAGTCTGACAGACATTTTATTTTGAAAAACGACCGGATTCTCTCAGACCTAACTTTAGTCTGTGCCTCTTGACACATCAATACGCTTGTCTCGGTCACGTGATCAGATACATTACCCAAAAAATAAGTCCACAAACAAGCAAGAATGAGTAAGTAATAAGTGGAGAGCTTCTTTGCAAAAGGGAAACATTCGTTTTTTATTCCGGTCGTGTTTTTTATTTTTGCTGTATTTATCTGCCACACTTTGAAGACCGGTCCGTGAAAATAATGCCAACATAAAACCGGTCCGTGGTGCAAAAAAGGTTGGAGACCCCTGCCCGAGCTGACATGGACTAACATCACATCTCATGTGATGTCACATCATCTACTGAAACGGAGAGATTACTAAAAAAAACCAAAAAAAACCTTTTGTATTTTGAGAGCAAAATGTATGAAAGCCTGTTTCCACCCGTGAAAAAAAATATTAAAAAGACGAAAAAAGTCATAATTATGAGATATAAAGTCCCCCAACCTTTGACTGGGTGTATTGTGTGCAGCATGACAGCAATTTAATAAATACTTTAAGCACAATTTTCAATATTGTAGCAAGTCAGCACAAACACATTTGAATATTTACAGGCCAATCTCAAAGTTGTGCTTTGTCGCAAAGCTTTTCAAAAGGCTTGTCAGCAATCGATTAAAAAGAGAAATTGCATTTTATCAAGACATCAATCTGGTTTTAGAAAAAAGCATAGCACTGTCTCTGCAGCCCTTGAGGTCTGAAATGACATCATTGAAGCACTGGACCTAAAGAAAGTGTGTGTGGCCTTATTTATAGACTTATCGAAGGCATTTGACACTGTAGATCACTTTATCTTGGTTGACACATTGCACAAAATTGGCTTATCAGAACATGCGGTTTCTTGGTTCAAGAACTATCTATTGGATCGATCGCAGTCTGTCCAGATGGCTGGGTCCTCATCAACATTTTGAATGATTACGAAGGGGGTACCACAAGGTTCAGTGTTAGGACCCATCTTGTTTTCAGTCTACATTAATGATGTTTGTAATAACTTGTCTGATGCCCTGTATCATTTTTATGCTGACGACACAATCATTTATTGTTGTGCATCATGTGTTGTGCAAGTTTTCACTCTTTTACAGTCTGCCTTTGATGTAGTCCAATCCCATCTGCAAAGACTGAAGCTGGTTTCGAACACAGATAAGACAAAGGTCATCATGTTTTGTGGGACTACTCCATTGTCACAAAATCTCCCTGTTTTGAGTTGCCGAGGAACAGCCATTGAGCTGGTCTCATCTTACAAGTATTTGGGTTTCCATTTAGATCAGCATCTTACTTTTAAGTCCCATATTTCAAGCTGAGTCTCAAAGCTCCAGTTGAAATTGAGGTTTTACTTTAGAAAGAGATCTTGTTTCTCCCAAGGAGCTGGGAAATATCTTGTGTCAGCAACTTTTCTGCCACTGCCTGGTTATGGTGACATACTGTACATGCTCCAGTCACCTGTTTACGTTCTCTGGACACTGTGTATCACTGTGCATTGAGGTTTGTCACAGGTTGTAAAAATCTAACCCATCACTGCACTTTGTATAAAAAAATAGTCATCTTTGTCGGAGAGGAGATCCACTCATTGGTTAACTTTTATCGATAAAGCTCTCCTTGGTGTGGTCCCATCCTATCTGGGAATTTATCTGATGAGGAATCAAAGACATTATACCTTGTACCATGTGATTTATTTAACTGACTGTACCCCGAGTGAACACAGAACTGGGGAAAAAGGATTTTCGCTGTGCTGCTCCCTCTACATGAAAGTCCTTACAAGAGGTCTTAAAATTGTCTGATTTGATCCCGCTTGACAACTTCATAGTAATTCTTTAGATAAAGGAATTCAACAGCATTGGAGCTTGTCACTGGTTTTAAAATTGTTATGCTACTAACTTGATTTTACTTTGTTTGATTTATTGTGTGTATGTTATTGTATGTACAGTTTTTGTATTGTATCTATTTGTATTGTAAATTGCTGCCACTCGGCCAGGTCGCTTTTGAAAAAGACGCTCTTTATCTCAACAAGCTGATCTGGTTAAATAAAGGTTAAATAGATATTGAGAATAAAAGTAGTAATAACTCCATACATGGGAATATGTTGTAATCAGAGACTTGGCTTTAGAGCCACATGTACAGGACATAGCTCACCTCTGTCTTTGTCCTCTCTGCTTCTCTGGCCTTCTCAGCCAGGCTCCTCAGGATGACGTTGGTAGGAAGACACTTGGTCTGTGTTGAAACAGCTGTCCTACACTGTGGACACTGGTCCTGTGTGGTCACTACATCCGTGATGCACTGTCTGCAGAAAGAGTGTCCGCAGGGGACAGTCACTGGATCAGTGAAGAAGCTCAGACAAATGGAGCAGGTCAGATCTTCAGAGTACTGAGCAGCCGCCATGTTTCCTGCCTCCTCTGCTCTCTGCTCTGCTCTGACAGGACCAATGACTTCACACTTTTATTGAATCCTTAGTTTCACTTTCCGGGAAAAGCCACACCCCATGTTTCACTCCGTAGTCTGATAACAATTGTAAAGTATTTTAGTACTTCCACAAAATCAACAAAGCATTTCTACACTTTTGAAAAAAGACACACACACACACACAAAAAATAACTTATTACCTTACTGCAACACACTTGGATCGTATGCACTTGTACAACAACTCAAACACCGTCAGCTGTGCACTAATGCAACACCACCATCTAGTGGCCAGAGGCTGAAATTGCTGTTAGAATCAGAATCAGAAAAACAACTTTATTCATCCCAGAGGGGCAACGGCACATAGAAATACAGTACAGGCCAAATGTTTGGACACACCTTCTCATTCAATGTTTTTTTCTTTATTTTCATGACTATTTACATTGTAGAGTAAAGTAAAGTAATGATGGCCACTCGTTTTTCTTTAGTTAGCTGATTGGTTCTTACCATAATATGAATTTTGTCCAATAGGACTTAGCCTGACTTCCGCACAACACAACTGATGGTCCCAACCCCATCGATAAAGCAAGAAATTCCACTAATTAACCCTGATAAGTCACAGCTGTGAAGTGGAAACTATTTCAGGTGACGACCTCTTGAAACTCATGGAGAGAATGCAAAGAGTGTGCAAAACAGTAAACAGACCAAACGGTGGCTATTTTGAAGAAACTAGAATATAAAACATGTTTTCAGTTATTTCATCTTTTTTAGTTAAGTACATAACTCCACGTGTGTTCGTTCATATATCTGAGTAACATGATTAATGCTTTTATCACCTCAGCTTGGTTCCAAAGCACTTTACAAGGAATGTTATTCACCCATTCACACACACACTCACACACTATATCAGGATGATGTATCAGGTTTTGTTCTTAATCATGCACTAGAAATATTGAAATACAGAATTATACTGAACAGGGGAAAGTGTTGAATGAAAGAATGGGCCCGATTCACCAATCTTTGTCATTTCTTTCTCAAATTTGTTCTCAAGAATGTTGTTACGAGAGTCCACGTCAGATTCTCCAAGCAATCATAATGCTTTCTTAAACACGGAAAAGTTCATAGCTGTGCTCTTAGATTGATGAATCCCAGTTTTATTAATGTAAACTGCGCATGGGTCGGCAAGGGAACAAATGTGTGTGAACTCCATATGGAACTAACCACTAAATATTTATTATTGAAGTATTAAATATTGATATTTAATATGATTAATTAAAGAACTTCCCTGGCATGGGATAAATGAAGTGATATCATATCTTATCCTAATGTGATGCCTTGGTTACCTCTTTGCATTATGTTTTTATATATCATCTGCCTCCCAGATTACTTTTCCCCTGTAGGGTTGCACCTAAATGACAATTAATTTTATGTTGATACCTATAGTATGAGTCCACTATAGTTTTCACACACAGGGAATTATTAAATGAATAAAGCACATTTTTAAAAATTTACGCATTAACTCGATCAGCTATCTTCTCCCGTACCAGCTCTCTCTCTCTCTCTTTTGCCGCTGTCGTGGTGTTACTTTTTCTTTTGGAAAATACGTTCAAAGTTGCTGTATGTGCTCATGAGAATTTCCTGTTCAAGTGGGTGGGTCCAGTTGCCATGGTGAATTGTACAATCAGGGCTCCATTAATGTGGGATTTTTACACTCGCTGTGCACACACTTGACTCAGAGTGAACCTACTCAGAGTTGATTAAACCAACTCAAATCCGAAAACTCAGGGTATATCAGCTCAGAGGTTAAGAATGGACTCCTTCGTGAAATAGCAGCTTCATCCCCTGTCTTTAAATGAACTGACCCATATCTTATCTCAGATGCGGTTCTGTAAAACCAGGGAGAGAACAAAGCACATGAACTCAGAGGTATAGCCATAATTAGGGCAGGTCTGTTGTTGCTCCTAAGTGTGGGTCCTGACACACATCCCTGTGTTGTGAATGGAAGCGTTAGTGTAGTGTTCAGTCATTTTAAAAGAACAAATTGCTGTAAAAAAATGTTAAAGAATAATATAAATATTATTGTCATTTAAATTCATAGAGTGTATATAGAAATTTGGACGTCGCTGTGTTTGTTGTTTGGTGCCAGAATTTGACCATATTTGGATATGAAGGAAGGAGTGAGGAGGTGGGTTGGTGCTCAATGTGTATGAGACTCAACTTCAGTGCTGCTCTCATTGGAGACCAGACTTGTTGATCCAACTGACCACACCATTAAAATGTCCTCTTTGTGAAGCCAAATATGTACTTAAACATGGCATGACTTATGTAAAAGAATTATTGGCTGAGTATTTCATTATTGAAAATGATGATATTTGAATTGAAGCCAGTGTTTTTTTTTAAGCCAGCCATTGGGACTATTGCACTTTTGCATCAGTTTAATTTTTGAACCCTCCTTTTGTCCATTTCTATGCACAGTCTGTTTACATTTTATAATCATACACAGCTGCAGAATTGAAAAAAAAAAAAAACCAACCAAGGTATTATTATTATTCTTCTACACACACATGTCACTTCTCAGATATACTTAATAGTGCTACAGGGTGTTTGTAGATTTTGTTCTGACTTGCAAATAAATCCAAAATGATAAAACACTGGTGATTGCCAGTTTCTTCTTAATTGCATAATTGGGGTTTAAGAACAAATTTGTTCTTACAAACTATGAGTGAATGAGGCTTAAAGTTATTGACCTACATTTTCATAAACCTGTAATAAAAACCATCAAATATTCTGATGAAAGGACCCCTTCCAGTTGCACCAGCGTATGAAATGTGGTAAATCGCCATAACATTGGCTCCTTGTGCAGTTTCAGTCCAAAAATCTGTTGAGCTAAAAATGATCAGCATGCAGTTCCTGTGAATGCATGTTATATCTGACAGGCAGAATTAATGGACAGCCAGTGCAGGAAGTTTCATGTAGGCATTTGTATACATTACAAGGACGTTTGACACACACAGAAACACACACACACACACACCCCACCAATTTTCACCTCTTGCTTAATAGGATAACTGATCTGTTTCTCTCCTGTAGTTATTTGACCACATCGTTGACTGTCTGGCAAATTTTCTTGAGAAGTTGGGCATAAAGGATAAAAAGCTTCCCCTGGGCTTCACTTTCTCTTTTCCCTGTCGGCAGACCCAGCTGGATGAGGTGGGTGATTTAATTTTTTGTGTGTTTCAGGTCAAATTTGAACCATATTTGATTGTAAGAGCTTAACTGTGTAACAGGCTGGTTTGTTAGAACTGAGGATGAAGAATCATCCCAACTAAAGTTTTTCTGAACTGAACACAGTCTAAAAGCTTGTCGCTGCTGTCAGATGGTAATCACAGTGAGTTCTTCGTGTAGATCCTCCCGTTGGAGGCGTACCAAGTACAGCAAACTCTGGAGAGATTATGTCTCGTGGTTGGTGTGGAGTGTCTGAGGATCCCCTGGAATGAGCTGGAGGAAGATGCTGTGGACAGGGATGCCTGGGCTTCCCTGTTCCTCTGCTGCCACCACAACCTTGATGGACTAAGCGGAACAGAAAATTTATAGATGGCTTAATGGGCTTAATCTTTTCCTTTTAAGAACAACTTGGCTGTATCAGCGCTCTTACAAGCATTATACTCTCTGCCAGCACCACTGCAAACGGGCTCTGTGCTGTACAGCTCTTATCATCATGTACCAAAGTCAAGGCCCCGGGCAACATCGGGCCCGGCATACAATTATATCCAGCCTGCGAGATCATTGTATATAAACTTTTTTAATGGCTTGGCGATATGAAGCGGTGATAACACACAAACTAAAAATCCGATAATGCAGTGCAACAGCTGCATTAATAAATAATAATATGCTCCCTGTGATCATTCCCGTGTCAGTCACGAGTTCTCATAGCACTTTGGTGATTTTGAAGCAGAGAAAAGTAATTTCGAGCTGTTTTGCAGCCTATTTGCCATTGACGTGGAAACTGCAGCTGTACAGATCCAGATGATAGAGCTGCAGTTTAATGGGACTAAAGGTAAAATACGACACTGTGCAGCCTGCACAGTTCACTCGCTTCAGTCCTGAAGCAATGCCCCAGCTCCGTGTACAAGCAGCTCAAATTTTGCGTATGTTTGGTAGCACATATCTGTGTGAGAAGGGTCGGGTCGCGGGGGCAGCAGCCGAAGCAGGGAAGCCCAGACTTCCCTCTCCCCGGCCTCTTCATCCAGCTCTTCCCGGGGGATCCCAAGGCGTTCCCAGGCCAGCCGAGAGATATTGTCTCTCCAGCGTGTCCTGGGTCTTCCCCAGGGTGTCCTACCGGTGGGATGTGCCCTGAACACCTCACACATAAGGCGTCCAGGAGGCATCCTAAATAGATGCCCAAGCCTCATCTGGCTCTTCTCAACGTGGAGGAGCAGTGACTCTGCTCCGAGCTCCTCCTGGATGACCGGGCTTCTCACCCTATCTCTAAGGGAGAACCCGGCCACCCTACGGAGGAAGCTGATTTCAGCACTGATCTTGTTCTTTCACTTGTTGGGTCACTACCCAAAGCTCGTGACCATAGGTGAGGGTGGGAACGAAGATCGACCGGTAAATCGAGAGCTTTGCCTTTCGGCTCAGCTCCCTCTTCACCACAACGGATCTGTGCAGACTCCGCACCGATCTGCCTGTTGATTTCACGCTCCATCCTTCCCTCACTCGTGAACAAGACCCCGAGGTACTTGAACTCCTCCACTTGGGGCAGGATCTCCTCCCCGATCCGGAGAGGGCACTCCACCCTTTTCCGTCTGAGAGCTTATGTATTTTGGAATAAAATTGTATCCTGCTTGTTTGGGTTCATATTTATGTTAAAAAAAAAAGTTTAGTTTTAGTTTGCAATACATATTCATCTGTTTGGCAAGCGATCTAAAGTATGTTTTGAGTTTTGATCCCTGCGTGATTGAGTTTGACACCCCTGGACTAAGTGGTACAGAAAATTGATGAATGAAGGGATGGATGGACGGACAGTATGTTCCAACACTCTTACAAACAATATACTGTCTCTGGCAGCATCACTGCAAACCACCTCTGTGCTCTACAGCTCTCATCATCTACTGGGAAAACTTGCAGCTATGCCAGTGGAGTAGATTCTGTAGCTACACTCACTTTCTCTAATGGTCTTTTCTGGATAGTCTCTTCCAGTTAGAGCTGTCAGTGAAGGCTTTCATCACACTGCTACCTCAGTTATTACTTCAGCATCTACAACGACACTTCAGTCCAAAACACAACTATGTCAGCTGTTCGGTGCATAAGAACAACACAGTTTAGAGGTTTGTCTTCAATTGGTCAGTTAAATCAGATCCACTGACACAGCTATGGAACTTTTATTATGGTACTGTATTACGTATATTTCCAACAAATAATTAATGCATCTATTTATAACAGTTTGCTTTAGGTGTGAGGCAATAACAAGTAATTGTTGCTTTTTCGTTATTACATCTATGTTACTTTAGGGATGCAACAATTAGCACAAGTTGCACACACGCAGTAGCGTTCAGTGACAAGTAAACAATATGGCGGTGGCTGATTTGCTTTTTGTATCAGTAGCAGATAATATCAGCAGCAAAGTTTAAAAGATGTATTCCTGAACTAAGCATCCATCTTTCTTATCTTTATTATTTATTAACACATAATTTAAACAACCTCATGCTAAATTTAAAACTGATAACTACGTAAGTATAATTAATTTATGTGATTCATAATTCATGATTCATAATTAGTCGACTAATCATTTCAGTAGTCGATGATTAATCGCCTCTCAGTCATCGTTGTCGCAGCACTGAGCAGATCTTCTCTCAGCAGTGTGTTGTTAACCAATTATTGTGACTCCCTTTGACAAGGCTAAAAATTAAACAGGCGCATAATCTTTGGCTATGTCCTGCCTTTGTTTTCATGTTTGCAGAGTGTTTTGTTGTCTTGGACCAAAGGCTTTAAAGCAAGTGGAGTAGAGGAAAAGGATGTGGTCAGCCTTCTGAGGAAATCCATCAAAAAACGAGGGGTACGTATCCAAATGATTTCCTTGATTTTTGTTTTGTTTTGATTTGTTTTGTTTGCTTATAAAGTCTAATGAAATGAAACACAAACTTGAAACCAAGCTTATATTAACAAACAAATTGTCCAAAAATAAAGCTGTGATCACAGTCATGAAAGAAAAGAGAGTTTGGACACAATGGACAAAGTCTTCGACCCCGTCTCATAATGAGCTTGCAACACTCCTGACAGCTGTCTCTGACAAGCTAGTCACTTCTGAATTACATGGTGTGGGTAACAGTGTCACAGTGGGGAATAGCTAAAGTAAGGCCAGGTCTTAAGTGCAGCACTCCAGGAATAAATCTGTCATCTGCATAATAGCAGATTAACCATGGAGGATGAAGTGCAATTAACAGATCACATCAGGATTTCAACCTCAGCACCACTTCTGAAAGTGTTGACAGGTCCTTCAGTAAGTTGTCTGTGGTGATTGCAACTCTCAGAGCAACGGAAGGAGGTAAACAGTAAAATTCACCTCATCCTGTCTTGTTTCTACAACCTGAAGGACTTAGTGGTGCTAGGTGCCTGTCACACTGTTTGCATATGCTAATAATAATGACTGTGTCATTATTAGCATGTACAAATTTATACAAAAGCCTGTCAGTGTGTTTAAAAACAACACATAGAGAGGACAAATGACACGACTAAACCAATAGTCAATACATGAGTTCTGAGTTCAGTCAGAGAGTAGGCACATTTAATAATTTCATTAGTGTGAATGCCGAAAAGCGTTCATTCTGTTGGGATCTTAATCTTTATTATTATTATTACCTCCACCAAGGAGGTTATGTTTTTGCCGGGGTTTGTCTGTCTGTTTGTCTGTTGGTTTCCAAAATAACTCACAAAGTTACGGACGGATTTTGATGAGATTTTCAGGGATTGTCCAGATGGGGATAATGAACAAATTATTAGATTTTGGAAGTGATCCAGATCACCGTCCGTATCCATGAATTTTTTTGAAGGATTCTCCTCGCAAAGTCTGTCCTCGAAGGCGTCCATATTGATGTGCTAGCGCAAGCGCAGTGCAGTTGCTTGTATTGATTTTTACACATGCGCAGTTGCTCGCGCCCTCCGCGCCCAGGCGACACGGTCACATTTTTTGAGCTCCATGTGGACGCCTCCGCGCCTGTCCGCTCAAGCGCTTGCTGACATGTTCGATGACGAGTTCGAGCACTCAACTTTTTATCACTACTACTTCTTTTCAAGATATTCTACTTTTTTCAAATCCTTTTTTCTATTGAAGTCAATGGATAGTGAAACTTAACTTCCACATCATTGGAGCTGTGGAAACCATTCAAGTATCAAAATGTTCGGCCCTTCTAGTACATTATACAGTGGTGGAAAAAAGTTTTTGGACACCCTTAATATTTTACACAATCTCTAATGCAGGGGTCTGCATCCCTGGTGGTAGAGAGCCGCAATCCTGCATGTTTTAGATGTTTCCCTCTTCCAACACACCTGATTCAAATGACCAGGATTGTTATCAGGCTTTTGCAGAGCTTGATGATGAGCTGATGATTTGAACTCAACTATTTCTACTTTTTAAGCATGTTTAAGCAATCATTGGCTAATTATTTCAGCTTTCAGCATTCACACACATTTTCCTTAGGAACTGTATTCTCTTGTTTATTTTGTACTCTCTGAACACAGCTTGATATTGAACAGCTGCTGGTAATAGAAGTGAGTTGCAAGACAGTGGGCGGCAGCTTGGTTGTGTTTCAAGTGTCAACACATTCACTCCAAAGAAGGACTGACATTTAGGTTGCTTAATTAGCAGCATGGAAATAAAGGTTCTGTGGAAGTAAGAGGCTGATTGTGCAGGCTGTCTCTGCAGGTATACTGGAGTCATGACTTGATTAGTTGCTACGGGCATCACATTGACCAAACATGTAACAGTCCAGAGTCCAGAGTGTGAAACACAGGAAAAGCAGTTTCAAAAAATACAAAACACTATTATTTTTGCTGCAGTTATGAAAAATTTAAAAGTGGTAAAATTCAAACTGTGTTTTTCTTCTGCAATAAAACTCGTACAATTTAAAAACAATGCCAGACTCTTTATTGTATTGACCAAATCACTGACACTTTCTATTAGAGGTGCACCGATCAGGATTTTTTAGGCCGATCACCAAAAATTTGGTCACTACCGATACTATATAAATGCGTACTATGTCCAAATTAAGAATATACTGCTGGCCTAAATTTTTAAGCCTATTGTTATGAATTAAAACTTGTAGATGATAAAATCATATCATATTCAAATCAAATAAAGCCACCAAAATAAACTGTAAAAGTTTATTTTTGTAGCAGGTACTAAAACCTTACTGGTCAGAATTGTCATTGCATCATCACTGTTGGGCACGCAAACATTTGTACCTGCAAAGCCAACACAATTCCAGTCTGATTTTCTACAATGTGGGGAAAAGCACTAAACGGTCGGTTTAATGTATATTAACAGTGCAACGTTAAAATTATAGTAAAAACCTCAGCTGAAAAAAACGTGAGCTCTAAGCGCCTGGTCGGAGGAACAGCTGACGGAGGTTGTAGTGAGAGCTCATATCTCTGAAAACGTCTGAGCAAGTTTTTAACCAGACTCTAACTTAAACATCTGAAACAATCCTCAAACTGCTTTCTCTGACACCACAACAGTAGAATTCTGAAGATCACTTTCTCCCCCTTCCTCTCACCATGGGCCGTGGAACGCATCTAAATTTTGAATCCATAAATGGACATTGCGCGCGCACACAATCACGAGGGACAAATCATAACCTAAAAAAGCAGCCAGCTGACTTACTGTCCTTACAGTTATGCTGTAGGAGAAGTGGTTGCATACAATAAACTGTAATATGAATGTTAAACTCACCACTCTTTCTTAATTACTGCCAAAGAACAGCCTCCTTTGGTCATTAAACTGAGTGAAGTCTCTGGTAATCTCCATATCCCTTTATTTTAGAAAATATTATTTAACCCTGACAGCTGGGATAGGCTCCAGCAAACCCCTGTGACCCAAGTATGGAGAAAGCAGGTATAGAAGATGACTGATGAATATTTAATCCCCAAACACTGAGCATACACCGGCAATACAGAGTTACTAGCATGAACCAATTTACCGCAATTCCTCTGCCATTTGCGCTAGCGATGTGATTCCAGGTGATTCTGAAAGACAACAAGTGGAGTGTTTCCTCTATATGACATATATTATGGCAGTAATATTGGGGAATGGAGTCATGCTGTGACTTGCAGCGTTCAGTGCATATTACTATCCTCCACAATGGAAATGCAAGTAAGGCAAGCTGAGGTAAAGCCACTATGTACCATATAATGAGGATGTGCCAAAGTGCTGCATTTCCATTTGTTTAACCAGCAAGCTATGTTTCATGTCATAGGTTCCTGAAAAACAGTGTGTAGACTACAGACCATTGAGAATGTACACATGTCACATGATCGGTCCTTTTCACCGATCACCGATTGCACCGATCAGGCCACGATCGGTTTGCTGATCGATTGGTGCACTTCTACTTTCTATCTGCTGTGATACAAGTACTAACTGATTTAGATGAAGCTTGTGCTTGCTTTAATGTAAGCAATTAAACATAATCTCATTGCAGGACTTTGACATTGACATTGTGGCAGTAATCAATGACACAGTGGGAACAATGATGACTTGTGGCTATGATGATCATCACTGTGAAATTGGCCTCATTGTGGGTAAGTTAAATGTAACTGTGAAAAAAAATCATGAAAAGTATTTAAAGTTATTGCTTACATGCCAGTGTGCCGAGGATTTAGTTAATAATCATTTAATCATGCAAACCCTGCCTGGTCAACAGTGCTTCAGTACTTAAAAAATGCATTGCATACACATCGGACTGTATATGCAATGCATTTTATTATCCCAAAACACAACTAAAACCTTTCTTAGAGAACAAGATTGTGTGTGAGAAATATTGCCCATAACAGTAAAGGTATTGCACAAAGTATATGACTGTGCTGATTGTAGAGTCTGAGAGCAGCAGGAGGAATGGATGCTCCTTCACACACTTTGGGTGAAGGAGTCTGTCAGTTTCTTTTCTCCCTCCACCCCCACCAGATATTGGGTGTAGATTGATGGGAAAATGCAAATTTTATTTACTTAAAAAGACATCTGTCTGTTCCACAATGACAATGTGGCAGTGAGTTGCTGACAGATTTGCGAGGTACAGCCACAGGACCATGACACCAGCATCTCACTGCTGAAAAAAAGCCTTTTATGTTTGAAAGAACCACCAGTGAACATGAGTGAAAAATGTCTTCACTTTGGTGTTATGAGTAAATTAGTGGAGGTTGATGAGCGAAAAAAACTAATTTTATTTATTCATTTATTCATTTATTTATGATTTAAATCAAGTCTGTTCCACTGTGACATTTTGGTAACATGTTGCTGGTAGATTTCCATCAGTATCCCATTGGTGAAAAAGGTCAATTGCTGTTGAGACTCTTACACTTTTGGTATTACATTGTCTAAATAATCTAGATATTATGGAATCTGTATAAACTTCTGATATGGGTAGAAACCACCATGCTCCCACAGTATTTAAGTCAGTTTAGAAGCCTTTTATATTGAATTACCAAATCATAATAATCAGCAAGTGCAGCTGAAATGGTGCAGATATGTACATTTTGCCACCCAAGAATGGTTAAAATCTTAATGAGGGATAATATTGTCATCAGCTGTCCTCAGATTAAAGGTTGAAGTTACTGAATGGCGTGTGTATGAAAATGATAATTGTGGTCTGTTAATTTGATTCGAACACGGCCGGTAGTCAGACTGCAGTAACATTTTTGTTACTTGACTCCGCATCAATTTTCTGGATGAGAAGTAACTGTTATGCTAACATCCATTCCCTCAAGGAACGGGGACCAATGCCTGCTACATGGAGCAGATGAGGAACCTTGAGATGTTGGATGGTGATGAGGGGCGGATGTGCGTTAATACAGAGTGGGGTGCTTTTGGAGACGATGGTGCCCTGGAGGACCTACGCACTGACATCGACCGGGAACTAGATGCAGGCTCATTGAACCCTGGCAAGCAGCTGTGAGTGTTATTGAGCTGATTTGAACTACATCAAACATGTTTATGTAATTGGTAGCTTAACTCAGCTGCACAAAAGGTTGTATTAGAGATGTCTTTTGCGTGTTAGTCTGTGTGTGTGGGTCCTTGGTGCTACAATTGTGCTTCAGTTATTGGTGCATTGTTCAACTCCCACTGGCAGATGTCCTTGGAATGTATACAAACACCTACATGAAACTTCCTATACTGGCTGTCCATTACTTCTGCCTCGCCGATATAACATGCATTCACAGGAACTGCACACACATCATCTTTAGCTTAACAACTGATTTTTGGTCTGAAACTGCACAATTAAGGATCCAAACAGGAGCCAATGTTTTGACGCTTTAACCACATTTCTGGTTGTTCCCACAATTATTGTTTTACTGGTGCAATGGATATCCACGGTTGCAATGAAATCTGCAATGTGCTTAAAATTATGTGGAAATGCCAGACTGCTGGAAAAGATGAGATGGAAAAAAAAGGAAATGGTTTAAATGAGAAGCATTGGATATAAGAAAACACAAGTTTTTCCCATCTGTAAAACATGGTGATGGTAGAATCATGGTTTAGGATTGTTCTGTTGCATCTGGACCACGATGAATTTCCTTCTCTGACGGATCATTAAATCCTGAATTATACTGGCAAATTCTAGAGGAAAATGTCTGTGCATCTATGAACTGTATCTCAAGGGAGAGTACAAACCCCAGTTCCAATGAAGCTGGAACGTTGTGTAAACCGTTACTAAAAATGGAATACAATGATTTGCAAATCTTTTTTGACTAATATTCAATTGAATACACTACAGAGACAGGATATTTAATGTTCAAACTGATGAAATTATTTAAATTTTTTTGCAAATATGTACTCATGTTGAATTTGATTCCTGCATCACCTTCCAAAAGAGCTGGGGCACCAAAGAAGAAAGAAACTGAAACAATGGTTTTGTACTCAACTTACATAGTTAAAAGTTGACCGTCCACTAGGCATTTAGTTGATTGCTTTGGTGTTATTGTGTGCATGTTTAAAAATGGTATTTTAGCTCATGGCTTTAAATTTTGGGTTTAAATTGAGATGACATTGTTTTTTTTTTGTTTGTTTTGTTTTGGGTTTTTTTTTTTTTTTTGCATGTTGACATGCAGGTTTGAGAAGATGATCAGTGGGATGTACATGGGAGAGCTGGTGCGTCTCATTTTGGTGAAGATGGCCAGAGAGCAGCTGCTGTTTCGGGGTAAAACTACGCCAGAGCTCCTCACCACCGGACACTTCAGTACCAGCTACATCTGTGCCATTGAGAATGACAGGTTAGTAGGACTGTTGTCCACCCAAGACAAACTTGGTCGACTAACATCACACCCACTCATTGAAGAATTGATTGGTTGTTGATTTGGAAATCCAAAAGAGCATGGTATCTCTTAATTAGTGTGACCAGTAGGGTTATATCCTATACATCCTCTAGTTGGTTGGTTGATTAGTTGGTCACTGAGCTCACGTCTGACCAAAATTTCTTTGGTTAAATAATCGCATGTGTTGCTTTGACGCATGGCACATGCTTAAATAGTGCTTTTATTTTGTTAAGAACAAATCTGCGTGCACAGCAAGAGTGGCCGAAGATTTCTATGGCACTAACTACATCAGTTACTACACATTAAACACTAACGCCTCCTCAACCCTGTAAGTATAACACCCACACAACACAGAAACATAAACACAAGATTACCACACAATAACCTCTATCTGCAACATGTAATATTCCCAGAAGTCATCGTAGCTTAACACTTCAAACGACAGGCTCAGAGATCACCACAATATTTCACTTCTGTATTTCTATTACAATAATCAAATGGTTAAATCGACGAAAAGCTAATACAGCATCACAACTGTGGACGCCTTTCTGGAAGAGCCTGAAGACCCAAGACACATTTAAAAATATGGAAAAGAGAATATTTCAATATGTGCTTTAATAACAGCCTTATTGTGTTTCCAGCTCATGTTGTGACTGAGCTGACTGTGCACCCCAGCTGATCCCTGTGATCAGCTGATCAATATGTGCAGCTCTGTGCTGGAACAAATGTGTCCTGTTTTTTTTATTGTTATGAAATGAGATAGAAATAATTATCTAAAGCTATTTTGTATAGAATTGTAAACAGTTCTTGTGCTTTGATGCTGTGTGTGTGTGTTTTATATAGTTACATTTTTGGAAATCATATTCATATGTCCATGAGCACACCTGTTGGCTCTGAGTCAGTTATTACTTAAGTAAAACATAATGAGGATAAAAATGATTTATCATGCTGCAAAAAGCTTCTTGAGTGTGTTTTTACCAGCACCAGTCAGGGTGAACTGACTACTATCACTGGTCACGTTAATGTAGAGATGCCGTTTGTTTTTGGGTTTTTTCTCAAGACCAATTGGTGAGTGGGTGCAGTTTTAGTTGACCAAGTTTTTCTTTGTTGTTTAGAAATGTTGAGATCTTGTTTTGTGTTGTTTGGATTATATAGTTACGTGTTTGTGAAAATGTTTAATGTGATGTGATCTAGGCACTGTGACTGATGTGTAAGTGTTCTGCCCACTGTTTACATGCGCATGATCCTGTTTATTACAAAATAAAAGCACTGCTTGAGCTTGTGCGATGTGTCAAAGTGGCAGATGCGATTATTTGACCAATGAGTTTTTGGTCAGACGAGAGCTCATCGACCAACTAATCAACAAACCAACTGCGACAAGATTGGAAACAGTGCCTCATTTATATTGCAGTGTCAGTGGAGTTGTTTGCTGAAACTGTAGTCTGTTACCTAGCTAAGTTGGTTACAGCATTACTCTTGCACCATGAGTAATCATATTGTTTAGATCAACGGACCTACATGGGACTTAGTTTTCTCTGGATCAGTAAACCACATGAAATGTCTTGAACTCTTCAGCATTCTTGTCATTTTGTTTATCTGCAGAGGTGAAGAAGGCCTGGTGAGTGCTGAGCAGGTACTCCGCAGCCTGGGCCTGGACCCATCAGCTGAGGACTGCATAGCTACTCAGAGAGTGTGTCAGATAGTGTCCACACGGGCCGCACACCTATGTGCTGCCACTTTAGCTGCAGTCTTGCGACAGATCCGGGATAACAAAGCTGCTGAGAAGTTGCGTAGCACTATTGGAGTGGATGGCTCGGTGTACAAGAATCATCCTGAGTACGTAATACTCGCTTCTGACTTCTTACTCTTAATCTGTGCACTTTGTTTATAAAAGCACATTGTAAACTGTACATTTTCTATTCATTGTATGTGTCTGGATGTCCTTGATTGTATCTGGAAATGACAGAACAATAGAGCACACTGACATCACCAATGTGACCATGGGGAGAATGTATGCATTATATACAGTGTTGACAGTAATGCCATTTCTAACGCTGTTACTTTTGGCAGTAACGAGTAATGTAGTTGATTACTTTCTGATATTGAGCAACAGTTTTACAATGACTTAAATACAAATATGTTCATTACTTAGTTGCTTTTGGAATGAGGAGACAACACTCGGTGCCTTCAAATAGGGTGGTGTTTACCGTGTTCACTGTGTACCGAGTCCTCCAACGTTTTCAGAGATGTGAGGTCACGGTAGAACCTCCATCAGCTGTTACACTGAGGGGGCGGTCAGACCTCAGGATCACTACCTGAACTCTGCCGCTCGTCTTGAAATTTACCACTGATGTCTCTGTAGTGGTTCACCACAGGTGTAAATCACTCTGGGTTTATCCAGACAGTGTCTATGGGTTTATCTAAGAGGCAACAAATGTAAATCTGGGTGAATTAGTTTGTCTGACTGCAAAAAAATTATACTTTGGACTGTTTTGATGTTCCACTATTTACTTTCATCATAGTGATAATGGGGCCAGTATGTACAAAATTTGACAGTCTTGCCCCAACAGTGCCAAACTAAAATAATGTAAGTGAATATTTGATCAGTGCAAATAAGAAAAAAGTTATCCGTAAATTACTTTTCATAGTAATTGATGCATTTTGTTGTGTTGTAACTGAAAGTATTTGAATAATTACTAATTGGAATTAGTTGCTAATTTTCAGTAACTTGCTCAAAACGGGTTATATATTCTTACTGAGGGTGAATGTAGAAGAGAAAAAAGCGCAACCAGACAAAGAACCAAAGGCTATTGCTGTGATTCAGAAATGATTCACTCTCCAACCTTCAGCAATTTAAAAGCTAAGGACTCATCTTTTTGTTCTTTGCAGTTAGTTTAGTAAAGTCTACTTAGTTTCTTTTTAATGGACAGTTACTCTGCATTGATTTGTTACTGGTTTACAGTTTTCTTCTTTTATTTTGTCTCCTTTTCAACATTGGCTCCGTCCTTTCTGTGTGTGCTGTTTTTTTTGTTTTTTTTTAAATTTCATTCTACGCAATATGTTTTTGTCTTGGCATCATTGTTTTCACATTGACATTGATTTATTTTTTAGTCCTATTTGTATGTTTAATCTTACATCTACCTGTCGTCGACTGTTTCCAATGTGCTGTGACTTGCAAAGTAAAGAGGAATAAATGAAAACTCAGCAGAGTTTAATAATTGTTATTGTATGTGGTTGAGGTTGATATTACACCATTGTAACAAAATATGTCTCCTCTTTGAAGGTTTTCCAGGAGGCTCAACAAAATGGTGAGACGTCTTGTGCCAGATTGTGATGTGCGTTTCATGCTGTCGCAGGATGGAAGTGGGAAAGGTGCAGCTATGGTAACAGCAGTGGCCTACCGCCTTGCTGCACAGCATGCTGCTCGTCAGCGTATCCTTGACACCCTGCGTCTGAGTCGTGAACAGCTGCTAGAGGTGAAGAATCGAATGAGTGAGGAAATGGAGCGAGGTCTGTCAAGAAAAGCACATGAGCAAGCAAGTGTGAAGATGCTTCCCACCTTTGTCAGATCCACCCCAGATGGAACAGGTAGTGCTGAGTGAGAATGTGGCCCCAACAACTTTTTATTAACTATTAACTTTTTATTTCTATAGTGTGTTTATGTATGTGTTAAGTATGTTACTCTTTCTTTTTGTTTTTTTTTAATCAGAGCACGGCGACTTCTTGGCCTTGGACCTCGGGGGCTCCAGCTTTCGGGTGCTGCTCGTCCGAGTGCGAAGTGGGACGAAACACAGTGTGGATATGCACAAGAAGATCTACACTATCCCACAGGAGACCATGCAAGGCACTGGGGAAGAGGTAATGCTTCACTGTGGGATAATGTGAGGTATCATCACCTTTGTCTCAATCCTGCAAATTGTAATTGAAAAGGAGGTTATGTTTTTATGTCTGCATTAAATTTTGAGCAAGATCAGACGATGGAGATCTAGATCAAGAGGAAATAAATATGAAAAATCCCTTCCTGGTATACATGGACCCAACAAGATATTGTTGCTGTTTCATCACAAGAGGTGTAAATTAGCCTGTGGCCACTTTAAGTACAATGGTTTCATAGGAGGCCCAGTTCAATGTTCAAGTACCAGAAAATCCAAAGTACTTTTTTTTTATTTTCATTACTAACATACTTAAATTGTACATCTTCTATACATTTTTACACATGTTAGTTTTATCTGCCTTCATTAACCAAATATTGTTTAGAAAACATTAGACCTTAAACCCCACATACGTAATTCTCGCCACACACTCAAGAGGATCAATGGCTGCACCACATGAATAAAATGAACACAGTGTGACAGACTTGGAAAATGTTAGTTTTGATGTTAATGACTTTATAAAGTGGTTCATTTAAGGTAGAAATAGCTTATTATTGTAGCCTGATGATAGCAGGTTTGTTGTTTAACAGCAGCCTGTGTCCAGTTCATAATAAATCAAGAGAAAAGTGCAACATGTGTTGTAGGTTTCTGAATGAGGGACAGTGCGGTTTGGTGTGCCTGCAAAGGTTTCACAATAAAAGCTGTCCACTGAAGTGCTAGGGGCAGGCTTTTATTTTGATACTTGATGTTTTGTCCTGTCCTTATTACATTTGAAGTGTCAAAACATGTTATTCTATATAAAACCTCTGGGCCATTCGTGGTCATCTCTGACATTTGCCTTTATTTTCAAAACAAAATATGTTATTGGTATTTT
>OOFC01014014.1:21061-35800 GCA_900323345.1 Pseudochromis fuscus
TTTTATTTAAATTGATGAAAAACATAGAGGAATAGTGTCTATAAAACAGCTAGAAAAAAAATCTATAATGTACTTTTGCGGGCCGGATTACGTTACAATTTTGACATAGAGTGCGGGCCAGACAGAGGGGAAGGGCGGGGCCACTTCTGCTTCCCCCAGCCCGACGGTTTAAAACCGCTCATCTGTAGTGTCAGTACAGCTGGATTATTTCATGGCAGAGGTTTGTGCTCTCTGCATACTTTCTAGTTGTGATCCAAAATTCAGTTTTCTTTAAAAGATGTGTATCTTCAGTATATTTAGAAAATATGGTAATTAATGCTTTTGTCGAGTAGGGGGGTCATGAACAGTAAATATCAATGTCCTGGACTTATAAGGCTTCTCACATTTTGAAGTATACTGTTAGATACCCAAGAGTAACACACAAAATAGACCAAGACAGTCTCTGGTGAATTATTGTACATGTTTGTTCCCTCTATTTGCACCCCATAAAAGAGCTGGGTAATGTGCATTTTAGTAACACTGGTGGTAGCATAATGAACGGACATGGTACAGAATTGGTAATATGATTATTTTTATGTGCTTTTCTTTTCTGTTTTCTATGTCCCAGCTGTTCAGCCATATTGTCTATTGCATTGCTGATTTTCTGGAATACATGGGCATGAGAGGAGCATCCTTGCCCCTGGGATTTACATTCTCCTTTCCTTGCCATCAAAGCAAACTGGATCAGGTAATGTTTTCAGGCAGTATTTATGTATATGTAGATAACGCCTGAAGGCAAGTGATGTACTTCCTGACAGCAGCCAAGGCCACAGGCTTTTGGGGGGGTGGGACTCCATTTCCCTGATCCAAGTCACTGAGGTTGTTAGAAAACTCCTCGGTGGTTTTGCACCAGTGATGGATGAGATACACCTGGAATTGCTGAAGTCCTCTGGACATTATGAGGCTATCATGGTTAACATGACTCTGCTATGTTGCATGAATTATGGAGACAGTGCCCTTGGATTGACAAACTGAGGTGGTACTCCCTATTTTTAAGAAAGGGGACCAGCACGAGGTACCAGGACCACTGTTGCAGACCATCTGGTAACTGTATTCTTGGAGCAATATCACTATGTGCGATTAATTTTAATTTGTTAGTTACAAAGCCTGTAATTAATTTGATTTTGTTTTTTAGTCGCTTGACAGCACTAACTTATACATAAATATATGTCTGAAAATGTGGGGATGACATCCTCAGGAAGTGGAAGTCACTATATCTAAATATGTTTTTTTTGGGTGCAGTTGTTCCTTGTACACACACTTACCTACACAATTGCTGCTGTTATTTGTCAAGGGAATTCTTCTGAAGTGGACAAAGGGTTTCAAAGCCAGTGGCTGTGAGGGGCAAGATGTTGTTACATTACTGAAGGAGGCTGTTCGCCTCAAAAAGGTCAGTATGCACATTTCAGATACATTTTCACAAATTTCACCTTTGAAACGAGACCTTTGAATGTTCAATATACAAAAAACAGACTTGACTGTACTATACCTGTAAGTGAGTTGCTTTAATCTCATAAGAGCCCAGAAATGTCTGAGATCACAGCTTTGAATCATTTCTTTCATTGTTGTTTGAAGAACAACATGTAACAGCTTTTGAACTGCTTGTAGTAATGAAGTAAATTAAATTGGTCCAACTTAGCTGATTAATGATTATATCTGAAACTCTTGCCTGTGGTTTAATGGAAAAAATCAGTTGGTTTTAAGAAGCAATACACAACTTGTACTGTACACACACACACACACACACACACACACACACAAATCAAAGGACTGTGAAACACACCCACTAACCCACCCCAGAGCCCACAGAGTGCACATGGTAATGTGAAGGGTGCAGGGGAAGCCCATCCCTCAAAAAAAAAAAAAACACCTTGCACCAGACTGTTTAACTGTAAATATTTATTCAGCTCTAACCAAATACCTCCTGTATATTAATTGTGTATAAGTAAGAATTCTATCTTTTGCTACTGTTACTGGAGTTGCTGCCATTACTATGACTTGTTTGTTTAGTGTTAGTATATATTTATTTGGGAGAGAAACCCCTCCTAATTTTGTTGAACAATGACAATAAAGATCTTTGTAATTCAGAGTTCAGATTGATGTCACCATTGGTGTTTTAATGTGTGGCATAATGTAAGAATGACTTGATGGTTGTAAATGAGTTTGTTGTCTCTGTTTCCAGGAATTTGACTTGAACTTTGTGGCAGTAGTTAATGACACAGTGGGAACAATGATGACCTGCGGCTATGAGGACCCCAAATGTGAGGTGGGACTCATCGTAGGTAAGTCAGCCCACCCCCCACCTTTCTTGCTTCAAAGCATTTTTAATTTTAAAATCTATTTACTGCTAGTAAATGGGTGGATGATACATCTTTAAGTTGGATATGTTTTCACTTTGCATTAAAGCTGTAAAAAATGTGCTGATGTTTTACTTCTGACTTAGGAATACTTATTGTTTTAATTCAGGCACTGGGACCAATGCCTGCTACATGGAGGAAATGGAGAACATTGAACTGGTGGATGGGGATGACGGTCAAATGTGTGTCAACATGGAGTGGGGAGCGTTTGGTGACAATGGGGAACTGGACGATTTTTGCACCCACTTTGACCGTGCTGTCGATGATTGCTCGAATAACCCTGGGAAACAGAGGTAATGAATGTGTTGTTTATGACATAGTAAATCTACTGTGTTATTTCTGTGAAAGACTTGAACTGTGCAAACACTCACATTGGACAGAATGGAAAGAATACCAAGGATGGACGGTTGAAGAGAGGCACAAATAAGACCTGGGTACTTCACATAAAAAAAGAGTGCTGCCATTCAAAAGATACTCACATTTTTCCCCTATTTGTAGTTTTTCTAATAATTTATATGATAGGTCATGGCCGATCCAAATTTTTTGTGATCGGTCTAAAAAATCCTGATCGGTGCACCTCTAGAATACCTGCATCTCCCTCACATTATCCAGTAATCATTTATTCTTCTTTTCACCTTTGTCCTTTGCTTTTGAGCTGTGTACTTTCTCTGCTTCATCCATCCATCCATCTTCTTCCGCTTATCCGGGGTCGGGTCATGGGATGATTCTCTGCTTCATATCAGTATTAAAATAGTGTACATACACAAACCCGACATTTGTGAGCAGATAGAGCATGTTGTCAGTGTGCTTAATTAGAGACTAATTACATTTAGCATCCATGAGAGCTGGTTATCTCACCTTAATTTTGCTTTCGGTTTTCAGTCTGATGATAATGATACCATGCCACTCAGGAATAATGATGAATTCAAGCCATAGGAGAGAGAGTGTATGTACAAGGAGTGCTGATGTTAGACAGGATTACCACTTTTGATAATTCTCCCTCATGCAACTGTACAGACACTTTGTCTTTCATCTGGTCTTTCTGCTTCAAATGCTCAGATTAAGAACTGCAGTGTTGATGTATAACACATTGAAATGAACTGGAATGAAACTGCCTCAAGAACATATCAAGGAATACATCCTGAGCCAACATCCTTGTGTTGAATTGATTCCAGCCTCTGTCGATCCACTTGACAATACCTTTATGTCCACCTCTGTAACAACCTTGAGGAAAACCTTTATTTGACATTTATTTACCAGGTAAAATGTTTAAAAACACATTCTCATTTACAAATATGACCTGGTCAAGAGGCTCTAGGCAGGAATAAAGACCCAAAGCAGGACTTTGTTTGCTCTTTGTAGTTTTCAATAATAGCAAAAAATGAGAAAGAGCTTCTTTGTTCTTTCTTTGAAGTCTGCCTTTTTTCTCTAAAAAGGAAAAAAGGTTTTTGTAAGAGGGGAGAGTTCAACAAAACAGTAAAATAAAAAATAAAGGATTGAATAGTCTGATAGTAAACAGTGTTTTTGTGTGAATTCTATGCATTGTCCCAATCTGTGGAGGTGGAAATTTACAGTTTGTGTTTTTTGTTTTTTTTTTCATGAAGGTACGAGAAGATGATCAGTGGCATGTACCTGGGAGAGATAGTGAGAAACGTGCTCTTGGATCTTACCGCTGAGGGCCTGCTGTTTAGAGGAAAGGTGTCTGAGCGACTCAAGACCCGGGGCATCTTTGAGACAAAGTTCCTGTCGCAGATTGAAACGTGAGTGTCTCACTGCCTCTCCTCAGCTCACCCATGTTCACCAAGGTAACTGTGTGATAAGAGTAGAAAAACACAGAGATACTGCATGTGTCAGTGTCTGTTAAATGTGCATAGCAATTAGTTGTTACACATTATGTTATAATTAGGTGCCTGGTTTTCAAGTGTAAGTCATTAGCCGAGGCGACAAAGAAGCAAAGGGATGAACAACACCAAAAAGACCTACATCATACAACTTGTTGTATCTGTGTACTAAACTGAAATTACTTGCAACCCCAGCAGCATGTCAGAGTACGTGAGGTCATTCGATAGTGACTACACTATCGATCTAAATACCAAGCTGCAAGGCAAGGGCTTCTTTGTACAGGAAATGGCCTTGCAGCTTGGTATTAAGGTCATTCGTTAATGTAGTCAAATCAACAGCAAAGCAAGGTCTGCCATTCAGTCTGCATCTGAGAGCTCGGTGATGTGCCTGCCTTTCTTCTCCTAAAACTCTTGAATCTCTGCTCTCACATCCCATACTCTTTTCAAGCACCTTACCCAGCCATCTGACATCTGTCTGGTAACCAAGGTCACCATGTTCACTCTCATGCTGCTCCAAAAACACAACAAACTGTGATTTAATGCTTTTGCCCCGATAAAGTTAACTACTTTAGTTACATTATCACGTGATTTAATTTTTAGCACTGATTTACACAAAACCTACCAAAAGTCCAACATTTTTCCCCGTCAAATTTGGACAGCCATCAGTTGTAACACCGACCAAAATCCCATTGTAATCCCAGCTTTTTCATGCATGTATTTACCTCTGTGAACAAGTCACTCACTCGTAGTCCCTTTCATTAGCCACACAGCTGGCAGCTCCTCCATCATCTCAAAGTTTTTTGTTAATCCACATACAAAGATTAGTAACTGCACTGTGTCACAGACATCACAGCTCTCGTCCAGAGCCAAGGAGAAAACGTCAAAATCCTTCACTGTGTTTTAAAGCCAAAGCTCCAGATTTTTGGCAATGCTCTCTATCCTCCTCGTTACATTTCTCCTGGAAATGGGCTCATTTATGAATGCTTTTTTTTTTTTTTTTATCTCCAAGCATATAAGCACCACAGTCTCCACCAAGCCTTCCTTAACAAACTCCCCATCAGAAAATGGTTTGCTGTTTTTGGTGATTGGGAAATTACAAAGCTTGCTCTGACTGCTGCATCCCTTGATGTGTGAGCTTTAGTAAAAAATCCTTGCTGCTTTTGCAGTTTAGCTTGCAAATCTTCAGCCACCTGCATCTGCAATGTTTGTACTTCTCAACATGTTTGCTCTTGTAATGCCGATTCAGATTATAATCCTTGGGCACCGTGATCTGTTCTCCACAAACTAGGCCCCCAGCTTTACCTCTGACTTCAGTGAAGAAATACTTGGAAATCCACGTCTTGTTAAAAACCTTGCCTTCTGAACCAATACTTCTTTCTTTCTTTGCAATAGCTGACATCTTCATGGGCTGAAGCTGACTAATAAGTGTGTAAGCCTTATGCTAAGTACCAAAAGTATGTGCAAAAAAAATGTTAATTTAGCAGATCCTTCAAAATAAAAGCAGTGCTGTTGTATTGCTTGCATTTACTTTAATGTGCAAAAATAGGAGAACCCCAGCTGCATTGGTAAAGTCAAGTACAGTGGTATGAAAAAGTATCTGAACCTTTTGGAATTTCTCACATTTCTCCATAAAATCACCCTCAAATGTGATCTGATCTTTGTCAAAATCACACAGATGAAAAAACAGTGTCTGCTTTAACTAAAACCACCCAGACATTTATAGGTTTTCATATTTTAATGAGGATAGCAGCACTTTTACAAACCAGAGGCCTTCTGGATGTCCATTGTCTGGACAGATGAGTCCTGCATTCAACAGGTTTCGAGAGAGGTCAAAGATGCATATCTGGTGAAGAACCTCCTCCCAACAGTGAAGCATGGTGGTGGAAATGGGAAGGTCAGAGCCTGCTTTTCTGCCTCTGGACCTGGATGAAGTATGAATTCCCAGGCCTATTAACAGATCCATAACCAGAATCTCTATCAGTCAGGGAGTTGAAGCTGGGACTGAAATGGATTATGCAACAAGACAGTGACCCAAACCATTCCAGCAAAAGTACCAAGGAATGGCTTAAGAGAAAGAAGAATCACAATCTGGATTGGCCCGATCAAAGTACCGATCTCAATCCCAGAGAAATACTGTGGCAAGATCTGAAGCAGGCGGTACATGTTCTGGCTGAGTTCTGCAAGGAGGAGTGGGCCAAAAATCCCCATAAGCAGGTATCACACCACTAACACTGGTTAGTGGTTACAGAAGATGTTTGGTTGAAGTAATGGCTGCAAAAGGAGGTGCCGCAAGCTACTAACTAAAAGGGTTCACTTTTGCATAGAGCAGATTTTTAAATTAAAAAAAAAAAATTCAGAGAGACTAATTACTTTTGTTGAATAAATAATTACAATTTTTTTTTTCAGTGTGTCCCTTTTTTGAAAGGTCTCCTTTACAAATTGGGATTTGGATGTTCATTTCATAATGTTATTTAAATGTTTGGGTTGAACCCATCGAATAAAAAAATGTTTGGTGGGTTCACAAACTTTCAAGCAGCGATGAAAGTGCTCACAATCTTGTGCTTGTCTTTTAAAAAAGTTATAGTTATGCACATCCAGTAATGGTTTATTCTTCCTTTTTTACCTTTGTCCGTTGGTTTTGAGGTTTCCATTCTCTTTTTCATATCAGTATTAAAATATTGTAGCACTGCTGTAATGCCCTCGTATTGATCACATAACACCATGTTCTGGTGAGAATATTAGCTGCTGCATTCTGAAATATCTGCAGACCCTGCAAAAAAAAATCCAGGCATATTTGACAATTTATGAAAAAGCTGTGATTGATTTTTGGATAACATGGGCTGCCATGCTTCAGTCTTAAGAATACCCACATTTTCCATTAAATCATCTATGATTGGTTAATTCTGCTTCAGTACAGACTTTTGGAGATGGATGCCTGTTGTATGAGCTCTTTATTTTCAAACGTTTTTCTGACTTTTGATCATCATTTTTCTTCCATGGCTTTCCTATAATTGGTATAGTGTTCAAATGAACAAGAATTATCTTTTTTAAAAGCAGTAGCTGCTTTCCTTTCTTTAACCTTAAACATAAAAACTGAGCTCTTCATTGTGCTAGAAGTATGTTTTTAGTTTCCAAGCAGAAAATTGAATTGAAGTCAGTCCTCCATGGGGGTTTGAAAGGTATGAAGGCACAGTCTGCTTTAAATGATCTGTTCTCTTCCCTCTGCCGCTGGTGTATAATTAGTGTTACATAGGGACCACGTTGCCTGGATATAGACAGTCAGACATGGATTATGCTTTAGCAAGTGGGCTCTCTAGTTGTTTCCAAGTCTGTGAAAGAAAGAAAAAGCTTTAGTTGCCACAATTTCTGAAATACTTGACTTTTTTTTGTCAATGACAGGGAAGTTGTTTAGATGACAGTGTCACACTGGTTCAAAAAACTTATTTAATTTTCAAAATGAATTGAAGGAGGTCCTTGAACAAGACCCTAAGTTGCTCCCAATGGTGACTAGCTAGCTTGCATAGCAGTTCTGTAGCCATTTGTGTGTGAATACCTTGTAAAGCGCTTTGAGACCTAAGTTAAGGTGAATAAGCCCTATATAAATGTACTCCATTTACCATAAAGCACTGTATACTTAGGATAAAACCAACACAATCCAAAAGGAACCCAAAACAGGAAGCAATGGTAAAACACAAAAAGTGGAAACCAAACAAACATGATTCCACAAGAGATGACACAAGGAGACAAACAGGGAACCAAACAAATGAACTGACAAAGACAAGCCAGAGTCAGGGAGTATTTGTGAGAGGATGCTGATTACCAGACAAAATACTGGAGAAGGGAGACAGGGGTGAGACAGACAGTTAAACAGGAAACAAGGAATACTCAAAGAAAACAACTGCCAACCATAATCTCACCAGCTTGTTACGGATTTCAACCTCCCATTGGAAAGAAGTGCAGACATTAAGGGCGAGCACACAAAGGAAGGCATTCAACCAGCATGAGTCGCTCATTCTCAAGTGTCTTATGGACTGCCTTTTTGTGTCTAACACCAATTTCTCTCTGAATCCATAGTGACCGTCTGGCCATGCGTCAGATCCGCTCAATCCTGCAGCACCTGGGTCTCACCAGCTCTACATGTGATGACGGTGTTCTGGTGAAGGAGGTGTGTAGTGTGGTCGCCCGCCGTGCAGCTCAGCTCTGTGGTGCCGGTTTAGCAGCTGTGGTCGACAAGATACGACAGAATCGCAACCTGAATCAGCTATCTGTCACCGTGGGAGTGGATGGCACCCTTTATAAGACCCACCCTCAGTAAGGAGCTATTATATCTCAGCTTACCGTCAATCCTCAAGTAGTGGCCAGGGCTATTAACTACCTGAACTGCAGAGGGTATCCAACCTCTATTTGAGGGCAGCTTGTTTTAGAGGTAATTCCCTCTGTTTGGTAAGTTTAATGTGCCATATTTCAGTATTAAGCCTCAGTTTGGCATTATAAACAGGATTGTGATCACAACAGTCAAATTGCCCTTCCTGGTGTTTAGATGAACAGAAACCCTTTATTTTTTCACCAGGCTTTTATTGGGAAATAGACTGCCAGTCAAAAGTTTGGACACACCCTATAAAACCCATTTGAACAATTTTTACTGAAAAAAAAAGTATCCCAAAACATACGTATAATACAACTGAAGTATACCTTGATGACAGCAACCAAGTCATCAAGGTATAGTGGATAAATATTCTCTGAACCAGAAAAACATCCCCAGACCATAACTCTGCCTCTCCTGTGTTTGACAGTGGGAGTTAAACAAGTGTTTTCAGTCATGTTTAAGTCTTAAACATATGTAATCAGAGTTAAAGATGTAGAACAAGCTGGATAGATCCCTTTGTCTGTACATTTGTTCAGATCAACCACAGACTTGGCCATTATTAAAGGACCAAACTTTAAATTAAACATTGTTTTTATGTTTTTTATTTGAGGAAATGTGATATCTTTGACTCAGGGACTCTCTCAGTAGGTCATTTTCATTATGGTTGAACCACTCATAGCACAATCAAAAAAATGAAGTTTGTGTTGTTACTTCAAAATCTATTCAATTTAGAGTTAGCACAACAATGAAAGATCATTTCACGCCACTTTTGTTCAATACTGAATAATTTTTAAATTCTTTTTTCTCCCTCACTAAAAGTTTCTCCACCATCATGCAAGAAACACTGCAGGATTTGGCACCGCAGTGTCAGGTGACCTTTCACAAGTCAGAGGATGGAAGTGGGAAGGGAGCGGCGCTGATCACCGCTGTGGCCTGTAGGATGAGGAATGAAACACAGCACTAAATCCCCAAGGCGATGGTGTACAGGTAGAAACAGCGCTACCATGACTGATTTCCTGCAATGCCCCACAATGATGAGTTACTTAAACCCTGATATGGGTTTAGTTCTGTAGTACTGAAATGTTCAATTGGACTTATTTTGTGCATATTCGTTTTTATGGTTGGAGCTGGCATTAAAGGGAGTGTGGTGGAACAGATTTAGTATAAAAATGGCACCTTCTGTGAAATGTGACTGTTACAAGCTGTAGGGCTCATGTTATTGTATAAACACTCCCTTTTCTTCTTAAACCTTCAAAACCCAGGGTTCCTCCCAGCATACTTTTTTTTTTTTTTTTAAATAACCCCTGTGATTTGTCTCAGGTTTCTGCACATTTACAAAACTATGGTAAAGTGTAGAAAAGCTGAATTATACAGCACCTTTGAAATCAGATGTCACAAAGTGCCTCATAAATGCAGACAAAAGTTAAAATGGAAAAAAAAAAAAAGACAAATACATACAGTGGGCTGCAACTTGTCAGGAGTCATAACAAAACTAGGAAGCAGACCCTTATGATTAAAACAGTTACAGTATTTGTAAATGACATGAAACACATTGGCACATTTTTGGCATTTAGAATACTTTGTTATAATTAGTTCCTAAATAGATGAAGTGGCTGAACCAAAGCTTTTTCATACAGTGTTTGAAGTTTTAGCACAGGTCTAATTAAATCATTGTACCATACTGCATGGTCTAAGTCTGATGCCATGAAAAAGTAAGAAACATTTAATGCACCCAATGAATTTAAAGTGAACTTTGATCTCTTACCTGAGGGGAAATGTTAACACACACAGTGATGAGGATGTAAAAGGATTTAAAGGATCAGCAACACACTGACTGATGGCTGGGAGGTTGAGGGAATAAAACGTGTTTTGAAGGAATCAGTTTTACCACTGTTGGACTTGTTTGTTTTTATTTATTTTTTCTCTGTCTTAAATTCATTTGCATGTGTGGGTAGTGTATTGTCGTAAGAAAGAAAACAGTGACACTAATGCATGTCATCCAGTAGTTCTTGAAATATATGGAAACCTTTGTCACTTCAATGAGAAATTTAATTTAATTACTGAATCAAGTAATGTTTTGTTAAAACCATAAACAGCAATTCAGCTTTTCTTTATGGATCTAATGTTTATGGAGATGTGCACAGACTCAATAAATATCCTCTTCCTGAATATGTTACAACCACTGATTACGCTGTGATGATTGATTAGCGATGCTCTGAAACGAAGCTTTGCTTTTTGCTCATCGAACTCTTCTGCCAATGAAAGTTTTTTTTATTTAGACACCAGCTAATAGCAGCTGTTTCACTGTCTAGGTCTGATTAGTCAGTGACCTACAGCATTGCTGTCATAAAAAAAAAACAATAAAATTGTCCTGCTATCGGTTTGTGTGGAGTTAAAGTTGGTCTTTCTTATACCCAGTCTCCTCTTCCCCACTCACCCTAAAAAACTAAAATTGTCTGAAACTGCAGAACATACTGTATCCAAGCCTTGTCTGAATTTGTCTTTAAACACCACCGGTATCTCTTAAAGAGCATTTAATAATCTGTATTCATCTCTTTGGTCTGATCAGTGCTTTGGAGAGTTTTTAGCACGTGACATGCATTGGGCCATCTCAGAGCGTTTGGATCGCAGTACTGTGTTTTGCTGCATTCATGAAATCCTAATGACAATTTAAAAAAAAAAAAAAAACTTGGCTACTCTAATGAGAAATAGAGCACAGCAGCCCAGTTACTGTTTTTTACAACCTCATTCCTGGACCATGATAAAATAGGAAGCACACACCTGGGGCCTCTTTCACAAAGCAGGTTTAGTGCAAACTGACTTTGTTAACCTGGAAGTGAGGGAAACTCCAGGATTTCCTTTTCAGAAAGGAAGGTAACTCAAACCCAAGATGGAGGAGTAACTCCAGCTCGTTTCAATAAGAGAGGCAAGTCCAACTCAGAGCCAGTTGCTATGGTAACAGACTTGGTGAACCTTCAGTGAGAGGTAATTATCTGTGTCAGGTCATTGTCATAATCGCAACCTTTGGACAGACACAGACGGTGACAAATTAACTCGTCCTCCATTGCCGTTAGGTGACGTTGAGGAATCAGCGATACCATGTGTTGCTCGAGTTCAAACTTTTTCAACTCGTGCATGAGTTTGTGTCTACTCACCTCTTCCCATTTACTTATTATACAATCGCGTCTGTAGTGTGAATCCGGCATGACAAACATGGTGTCCTCACCGATGTGATGTATTTGTTTCTGAATGTCACTGGTATCAGTGCTACAACCTTCTGTCTTCACATGATTATATGTCCCATCTTCCTCAGAGGTTTTTCTTTGTTTCCAAGTAGGAATCCTTTGGTGACCTCAGCACAGCCACAGCTTTGAGGTTCCGGAAAGTTAAGCTGGAAAGTGTCGAGCTGTAGATGTGCGTCAGAACAAAGTGAAACATGGAGTGTCTACATGTCTGAAATGTAAAGAAACCCTTGAAATTGATCCTGAAAGTCTACATTTCAGTCACATCTTGATTATTTCATTGAACATTCATTGTGGTGGTGTATAGAGGAAAAATGATTTTAAAAAAATGTGGATAGTTCAACTTATTACATGCCTATTTGTATTCATAGTTGGAGAATTTAAGATTCACTTCATAAAAATGTTCGATTTCACTTTTAATGAAAATAACTGTCCCTTATGTCCATATGATTTTTTTCACAAAGCCACAGGAAGGCACAATGGAGGGGTGAAGGTTGATGAACCCTGCTTTAAACCACTAAAATAGGGAGGGGGGGTGCAGGGGTTGTAAACACAAACAAAAACTTTATAATAGCTTAGGTATAGTAACGTATCAATTAACTGAATCAATAGAATCTGAAAAAAATTCATTCACCGAATCGTTCAGTACTTCTCTGCAGCACTGCCTGCCAATCAGAATTTAATAAGCAGAAACACGGCCGAACATTTTATTTTATTTAGTTCGTACTGAGAACAGCCACCGGTGAATAATAAGCCAATGAGCTGAGAATTTAGTGGGATAAAGCTACAGTTTGCAAACTGAAAACTGCTAAAACTATCACATTCTGTTTAGTACGTTCAGTACACAAATCAATCACTGATGCCGTCACTGAACGGCGTACAGCTATCCACATTCAGTGAGGGTGGGTGAGCTTGGTCGACTCTACAGAGCAAGAGGAAAGTGCAACTGAAGTTGAGAAATGAATGACTCTTTTTAGTAAGCGATTCAGATAAATTTGTTTTGAACGAAACGTTCATGAACGAAACATCACTACTGCTGCAGCAGCCTGCACACAGAGAGACAGACAGAGCGCTGAGGATTGCGATGAAGTAAGTGTATTAAAACACCTAACAGTTAACAACTTATTTATCATTCCACTTATTCAACAATCACACACAACATGAAAAGCAAAATTTCATGTTCTTCGTTTGAACCCTGCCTGCATATATCAAACACAGTGTGCTGGTTAAGCTAATTAACAATGTATTATTTATTATGAAATTTGCACTGTATATAGCACAGCTGTCCGTCTTGGTTTACAATCAATATTCAAATTGTTGAGAGTTGTTCACTGCTGCAGCCTCTCCTCTCTGCCTGAGGCGACAGGCTGTGACCATGAGAGAGGGCAGACAGGTGACATGCTCATCCTCTTAATTATTACACAAATATTACAATATTTTAGATTTCTCCAGTGAGATATTATTGTCCAGATTTATGAATGAATTTATGTGGGCTATTATTACTTTGAGTTTCCAGTGTTTTCTGTCAGTTGTTGCACACTGTTGGAAGCCAAAATAAACCATTAGTGCACTCAACTTTAACCACTGAATTAAGACACTTTTTTGTCACTGTAATGCGAGTCTACACCAAACACAAAGTGAATTTTCACCTTGTGTTAGTCAGGCGAATAGGGTCACTGGGCTGATTTTGGAAATTTTGCGAATATTTATTACTAAGGAAGCCTGATCTGATGTGCCAGACCATTTTAAACTGATTTCGTTGTGGGTAGATGGTGTAGAAACAGTAGGGCTCTTCATTATTTTTTTCCCTGGAGAGAGAAATAATGAAAGCACTGTAGTGGTTGAAATGGGAAGAGCGCGGATGTCTGGTGCTCCCAGGGTCTGGCTGAGTCTAAGGAATACAGTACATTAAAAGGCAGGATTGTTTCTACCCTTGTATTCCCTGTTTGTATAAAATGTGAGTTGCATGAATGTTAATTGATGGTCTGGTAAGGTCCAAAACATATATTAATTTCATTGTTAAAGGTGAAACCTTCACATCCCCTCAATGTTTCCAGTGAATCTTAACCAGAAGCATACATTGAAAAATAAATCCATTCACTTTGTTTTATATTTGCAACACATAATATAGGTTCTGGAAAATGTAAAAAGGTTTTTGTGTTGAGCTTAGAAGCAAGTGTGATCCCCTCCACATGTGCACAGTATGCGGCTTAATTAATGTTCCTGGGCCCTGTGGTGCAGGTACTGGGCATCTGGGGAGCTCATACTGTTGTTTGTAATGTGCACGTTAAGTGAGTCAAAGAAATAGGGCTGCAACGATTATTCGACATAATCGATTACGTCGATTATAAAAATTCATCGACGCGGAAATTCAAGAGTCGATGTGTCGTATTATTGTTTTTGTCACTGGTAAAATCAAATACCAGCCAGGAAAAAGTCATCTGTACTTGCAGTTTCCTACAGGAACTGGTGGGGGCAGTATCGCTCCCACTATTGACGTTATTCACAGAAACAGACAGGAAGAAGAAGGAGCGGAAGCACGACAGTGACAGACAACCAATAAAGAGGGAAGATGCAAAATAGCCCGTTTTTTTTTATTTTTTTTCAGAAGGCTAAATAGCACGTTGACCCTCTCCATGGGAAATGTGAGTACACAAATACCAAGACGGACAGTCGACCGACACAAAGTATTACGGACACTCTGCAGGAAGGAGTCTTCACTGAAGCACTTCCTGTTTAAAATACCACATTAACGGGAAGCATACGTTAGTCGGGGATTCTGCTAACACTTAAGCTAACCTGTCGCCCAGCTAGCGACAAACTACCCTCATGCAAATTTTTATTGTTTGACAGCGGTATTTATTACTGCACCTTAACAAGCATTAGTTATCCAA
>OOFC01014015.1:0-15488 GCA_900323345.1 Pseudochromis fuscus
CACACACACACACACACACACACACACAGGCAAAGCAACTGACGCATTCACCATCGGAGCACTTTATACAGAGACAGAGAGAGAGAGAGAAAAGGCATCTGCCCCTTACCAGGTCACAACACACATCAACCCAGCAAAACGAGCAGAAACCTAATAATTCATTCTGTGCCTCTGTAACAGCTCGACTTCACCAAGCGTCCGACGTAACTGCCGGCTGACAGGGGTGGAACAAAGACAGGTGGTGGGAGGAAGAGGAGGAGGAGGAGGAGGAGGAGGAGGAGGAGGAGGCAGAATGCAGAGTGGAAAAAGCAGGTATATGGATGAGAATGAAGGGGAGTAAAATAAACGCAAGGAGGACAAAGGGGTGAAGAGGAGGACTGGGAAAGCGACGGGGGCAGGAGGATGATAGGACGACGGCGAGGAGGGAGGACAGTGTGCGGGAGTTGTGCGAGGGATACGCACAACAGAAAAACCACATGAGAGCAAACCGTGCGAGTGTGGGAGACAAAGGAGTGGAGAGATGAAAAGTGAAGGCGGGTGCACGCATCAGTGCGTGACTGTGTAGTGGAGGGAAGGAGCGTGCCAATTTGAGGAGTCGAGCTTTTGCGAAATGCAGCAAGAACAAACATGACAGGGTATCAGCATCAATAAGCGAGAAAACAAATGACACATCCATCCGACCAGCGGAGCTCCCCCTCCGCCCCAAAGCCTGCACATTTCCACATATGCAAAAAAAAAATTATCATCATCCCAAGCAACAATTAGTCACATATTGTGAATCCTGCTCACAACAGCTCATACTGAGGTATTTGCGGACTGCAGCATAGCAGGGGGGCGAGACACACACGGTGGAGAAAATCACGATTTGAACTTACAAAAGAAAATCTTCATTTTTTTTTTAAATCACATTTTTACACCATTGATCTTCTTCTGTCAAAACACTAATGTCCAAAGTTTGATGTGTGTGAAAAACAATCTTTTAAAGTGACTAAGTTTGAGTAAGTTTGTACATTGGACGGCTGATAAGTTTGACACTTTGGGTGAACTTCAACTCTTTCGTCTGTCTTACACTGTCTCGGATTAATTGTACTTCTCTTCTCAAAATACTTCTTTTATTAATAAACAGTAAAACATGTGGTGTCTGGAGCCGTTGCAGTTAAAATTCACTGCCTCACATTTCTCTCTGATGGCATTATTAAAACACATGATCTGAAATTACCAAAAATATTACAGTCATTATTGTGGTGGAATCAAATAGCGGGAGGGCAGAGACTGACATTAAAAGATATGACATGATGTGATGAAAGTCTTCTAAAGTTTAACTACAGAGAATAAACTTAGAGACATTAAAGTCTTTAAGTTTTAGCAGTGCTTTACTTGAGTTTGACTTTGTTTGAGTCTTGTCAATGGTGTGTCCACAGGTTTTCAGGTCTGATCCAGAATTTGAAAGTTTGGGTTTTTAGAGCACATTAGATCCATTTCTGTGTGAATATTTCAAGATTTACATGTAAATCACTGGTTACTGCATCCCCAACTTTCTGTAAACTGAATGCTGAACATCGGGGATCATAAAAATAAACTTACCGTATTTTCCGGACCATAAGGCGCTACTTTTTTCTGACGCTTTAACCCTGCAGCTTAAACACCGGTGTGGCTCATGTATCGGCAGCACAAAGCTCGTTAGCTTTTTACAAGCTAGCAAGCTCCGTGCCGCTACATTTAGCCTCGTCACGTCAGACCCGGTCAGAGTGGACCACATGAAACTGTTGGAATAATTTCAATTAGCGGCTTATAGACAGGTGCGCTCAATAGTCTGGAAAATACGGTATTCAACTGAAAGCAAAAGATTCAAGTCGACACGATGGCATCAGTAACGTATTTTCCATAAAATCTAAAATGATTTTCATTCAATCATGTGATTTCTATGAGGACAGAAATAAACAAGCCTCTAATTCATCAGAGAAACATGACCAGACTCTTCGTGGTTGTTCTGCATCTTATTGAGGCTGATTTTCATCTCTGGGCAGCTGTGGCTCAGGTGGTGCTCAAGGTTGCCCACTAATCTGCCGCTTCAGTCCCTGGATGATCATGTATGTCCACATGCCAGAATGTCCTGGAGCTACAGACACAAAGGACTCGCTCAAGTTGCATTTGACAGCAGGTGAAACTGGTGACATTGGAAAATGAGAAAGGGTAAACAGGAAGCAGAAACTGCAAAGCACTTTGTAAACAGTGGAGGTAAACAGGTGCTATACAATCAGCCTCTGAGCTCAATTTGGTATTTAGGGTGTTTGGCATGTTTTTGGGATCTTTGCATTATGTCAGTGACATCTTTTGACTGTACAACATGAAATACCACCATGCAGGTTGAAAGATTCATCCATGACACTACTAGATAGATAGCTAGATAGCTAGGTAGCTAGATAGCTAGATAGATAGATAGATAGCTAGATAGATAGATAGATAGATAGATAGATGGTACAAGCACAAAGTCCTGTTTTGGATTCTGTATTTCTTTTCTTTGGCTAATTTCAATTGGCTATCCACAGTCCTCGTTGAGATTGGATACTTTTAATACCTTACCAAGCACAGCGTTTATGAAACATGTTTTTTAGTCCAAACAGAGGGAGGTATACGATGACTAAGAAGTGTGATAGCAGCAACATGAGTGTTGGCAATAAGCTCGCTCCTCTTGAGAGATCCTAAAATGTTCCCCCCCAGCTGAGAGTCCCTGCAGACTGATGGTCTTTCCAATACAGCCCCTGCCTCCCCGTGGGTCTGATACCAGGTTACTGAGCCTTTAAATACCTTCAATAGGAGACACCCAGGGGGACAACTTTAAGTGTCTGAACTGCCTAAAGAAATGTTTGTTGATGCAGACGAGCAGAAGTGCTCTCAGGATCTCCTGGGCTCCCTGAAGCTGATGGAACCATATTTCAGATGAGGTGATTAGCTTTCATTGTCATATGTCTGTCTGAACAATCTTCATCCTATACGACGTCCACATTACTGCAGTTACTCATCTCGCTGGCGTTTAATGTCATGATTCATTTCCCCCTCAGTTATTAATATCTTTAATATGTGCGCAGTACCTTCCTCCGTCTTGGTTTGGTCTCTGGACCTTATTGCACTCGATGCTTTTATTTGTTTTGCTGCGAAACAAAACTCTGTTATGTCCACTGAACATAAAGGATGCTCAGTGAACAGCAGATGCACTTGCCTCTGAATGCAGCACCATACTGATACCACTGACAATAAGTCTTTGTCTGTTTATTTAACGGGGACAATACAGATCAAGATTGTTCCCGAGAAAGACGCATTAGCAGAGTGTACGAGATGTGACGAGGCACCGAGCTGCAGCTTCGGGAACAAACACTCTATCTAACAGATATGCTTCTTCTGTTCTGTATATTTTTGGTACCGAAGAAAAACCATAGATTTGAGAGCAGTGCCAGCTCCTCTCTTTGCCTTGTAGCTCAGCCGCCTTCAGGTTACAGTTTGGCTACTGGAGTGTGTTGCTCTTGTTAAGCTGATCTGTTCAGGGCTTCACGTTGTCACGCTGACTTTCCCGCTAACATCAGGATCACATTACTGGCACCTCCATCACTGAGGTTGTGTTTTTGCATATGTTTGTCCATCTACTACAGAAAAACTACAGAACAGATCAATGTTTAAAAAAAACATACCCTGATTAACCCTTTAATTCTGAGCCTGTCGTCAGCAACAGGTCTGCACATGCGTCTTTGGATTACCGTATATATGTCACGGTTTGCGCAATAAGAAAAATGGCAACAGTTCCTGAGAGCTCAGATGTTGCACTTTACAGTGAATATGGTGTCATTACGGTAATTTCACTAGCATCTCTCCCAGAAGCCGGCAAATTAGGTGATTTTCTATATACTACATGTTGTAAGACGATGAAGCAAGAATAGCAGAAAAATACAAAAATGGAAATTGATTTTAAAGTTTTAGTGAACAAAAACACTGCAACTGGACGTGATTGTTAGATTTGTTAAATTTTAATTTGAAATCAAAATAAGCATAAAACATCCAGGTGGGAATTTGAAGGCTCAGGTGTTAAAGGGCTAAATTTAGGTATCAGAGGATGGGCTCAGAAAGAAAATATCTTAAAGGTGAAAATGTTTTAACAGGATAGTGTTGCTATTTCACCACAAGAGGGCAACAGTCTTCAGACTATAGCACCAGTAAAACTGGATTATGCCTTGACAAAGGTTTGTGCTCTCTGAGTCTTATCAATTAACAAATGTTGGTATCAAGTCATCACAAACTGATCATCTGAGTAGTATATGTTTGTTTATTTCTCTTTACAGTCCAGCTGTAAAGCTCGGTTAGCATAAAGTAGGGCAATATTGAAAATAAAAATAGCCAAGGAATAGAAACAAACAGCTTCCCCTTGAGAAGAACCTGCATCTACAAAGACAGCAGGTTCTGTAATCTCACGCTTCATGTGTTCAAGTCCAGGCACAGAGAGGAAACATCCGTCCATCCATCCATCCATCCATTCATCTTCTGTACCATATCTATCTTATCCAATCAAGCCATGGGAGTCTGGAGTCTATCCCAGCTGACACTGGGTGAGAGGGGGTGTACACCCTGTAAAGATCGCCAGTTCATCTCAGAGCCAGAGTAAACATTGATGTCTAATTTTCTATACACAGACACATTACAAATTAGTCTCTATAGCAACATTAGAGGTTTCACCGTGTGATGATTACATAAAGAGTTACAGTACATAAAGATCCTTGATGCGTGGGTGAAGAGTCTCAGTGGACAAATTAGACAAATAGCCAAAGCTGTGGACATGCAGTGATGGACTAATCTTCTCCGACCCTCCATTCTTCAAAAAGGCCGGGGCATCAGCACCTAAAGTTAAAGGCTTTTAAACTTCACTACAGATTGTACCAGCTTAATTAAACATTAGAGCTTCAGTAAGGACCAGAGAGCACTGACTGTGTCCATATGTTGACCCTGTATTAGACAGACTTTCTGTTCATCAATGGCCAATTATGAGCTTCCAGCAGGTGCTGAACACTCAGACATTAGTCCTAAGCAGTAAACTACAGGCCTGAAAAGATTACTGGTGTTTATATACACTTATGATGACACCGGAAATGGAAAAATGAAAGAAAATGGATATTATCACAGTACATACATAATACAATTTTGACTAAGAATTACTATACGTGAACTAACAATGAAACCATGAGTTCCAGTACAATGTATACAATACCAACATGGACATATGATAACACAGAACAGTAGCATATTTTCCTTTGTGGACAATCAGTCACTCTACCGTTGCTCCTCCTCGTGACAACGTTGCTAAAATTGCCGTCAAATCTAAAATTTCAGGCTCCTCTCACTGTTGAAAAAAATACTCCACCATTGTGTTCAAACTGTCCCTGCCACTTTGCATCAAATTTAGAAAGCAGCTGCAGTCGTATCAACAGAGACCGTATCACAAGCTGATGATATGACGAGCTCAGTTGGGCAAATTTAGAGTGCTGCTATGCTAGCACAGCAAGGGGACTGCTGTGCATGCAGGAAATCTGGCAGATGCTATTCCCTGAGAAGGCCTTAACTCAAATGGACTTACTGTGGCAGGCTTTCTGTCAGCGACTCTAAGTCCCGGGACAGCCTGCCTGCTTACAGCCAGGCAGATGCCTCCTCTCCCACTGTATCACTCTAATAAATAATGTGTAACTAGGACCATTTACTCGCATGTTTAAATTGCAACTTGTAAACCGGTACAAAGCCCCTGACGATTCTGAATCCCCGTCTAAAATATTACGACGTTACTTATTTATTTTTTCTGGAGCAGAGAGATAAAAACTGCAGCTAAAAACAACCACCTGGTTAACAACTCCTCCTCGCTACTGTTGCCTCACATGAGGTCACACTCACAGCTGGTAGGCAGTCTACTGCAGGGTAATTTCTGAGTGATATTATTTGCATTTTTACCCGAGACCACCATTAAAACACAATTTTAGAGGATGTGGGATGTGTGCATGACCCAAACAGTGTTTTACACAATGAAGCTTTAGTTATTGTGGTGTTTTCTGCTTTCACTAGTACAATAATCAGTATTTACTATGACCTGTGTCCATCAGAGCCTGACCAATCAGAATCAAGGAGGCGGGACCAATAATATCAACTGAATTTTAAAGAAGAAATTTAATCTTTTCTTTCCCCATATAAACTGGATTTATTATAATTTCACAAATATTTATTGTTAATTGTTGAATACACAACACTCATACTGTCAATATATTTCAAAATTTTATTATAATTAATGAGCAATAAGTTTAAAATCAAGCAATGTTGTTTATACGTACAAAGATTTATTTGTTTATAGTCAGATATCTTGTGTAATTGTAAAAGGTTTCTCAAAAAAAATGCATAAATGTGTTTTGTAAATATCAATTATTAAATATTAATTAAAAAGCCCCCAAAAAATAATACACAGGATTTCTTTTTCAGTGTAATTTTATGACTTGGTTACATTTTGTTTTGCTTTTACAGTTTAGTTTTTCCTCATCTTTATTATATATTTTTGGTGCAACTGAGTTGTTGTTTATAGTTGTTAGTGACAGTAATTTAATTTCCAGTGAGATTAAAGACATAATTATCTGTAGTAGTATAAAGATCTGTCTTCAGCAACAGGAAAAACAAGAGCAACATCACCGAGTCAGTGTGGGATTACATGAGGAGGCAACACAGACACTATCAGCCTCAGAAATCCAGTATTGATTGGGTTTTACTTTATTTATAGTTACTTCCACTTCCCCATAACTTGTTTGAGACGGGCCTTAAAATTATAAAAGCTGCACTACAATGTGCGAGCAGAGGCAGAGTGGGTTGGATGAGGCCACAGCACATGAGCTTATGCAGCAGTGCAGGCCATTAATGCTAGCCCAGTGAATGTTAGCCCCAGGGATGCCGCCGAGCTTACAAGCAAATTGTAATGCATTATATTAACAATTATATTATCATGACATCTCCTGAGCTTTTCCCTGACAATTTAACAGTGGGAGACAATAATTAAAGATGCATAAAGGCAACAGAAAAGAAGCCCACGGTCTACATGATGCTGCTGTAAGTACCATAACAAGGCGAGCTCAACAACTTTTACCCATGTGCTCGCATCTCAGGAGGAAGGAGCGTGCACGTGGGCCCGCTCACTATCCTCCTAAATACAGAGTCAGTGGTTCAGAACTGCTGAAAAGGGATTTCATTCAGCAGAAGGACACTCATGGGAACCTTTCTGTGCGAGCATCTCAGGCTCTACCCCAACATAAAACAGGGGTATGAAATGCTCCACTACGCTGCGATCCCTTCATCAGCATGTGCGGCAAATAGAGTGAATTTCAATGACAACTTTGACATTTTCTGGGGGGAGCAGAAAAGTGTTTCAAGAGGATTGGGTTCCACTGATCCTGGCTGGGAGTTAAGGTGCGACGCAACAATTTATCACACGGCCTTCAAAAACCGCCTTTGAAATGTCTGAGTGGATCTGGAGCTATCTGAGGGGAGACGCGGAGACATATGGAGCCGGGAGCGACTCTGACACTGTTTGTGCATCAATGAAGTAACACCTAAAGAAGTCGAACCGGTCCCCTCCTCTGAACCGATCCTCGGTCTTGCTGAGTTTACAGGAGCATACGTTAAGAGGGCTGTTTGATTTTCAGCTCCACGCTCTCATTCTCCCTCTGCAAACCCCCTCGGCCCCGCATGACAAGACTGAATTGCTATTTTGTTTACCCTTAAAATGTGCAAATCTGAACTGTGGCTACCCTCAGCCATCCAACCAGCTCGCCTGTTAAAGTCTCTTCTACTTGGATCTCCCCATCTCCCCATGAGAAGGCAGTTTCTAATCACGTTATTGGAAATCTGCGCCGCAAAATAAAAGCATCTGTCCAAGCGCCGTAATCCAGTAACAGACGAGTAGTTTTACTTCCCGACATAAAATAAATGTTTTTGAGAGGCATCAGCCACTGCAGCAAAAGCCCAACGCGTGCAGGGAACACATTTCCACATTGAAGGGGAAGAAGACCTCTAGCAGTCACATGATGTGAGGTATGAGTCTTATGATGAGGAACGAAAGGAGGAAGAAGTGGGTTAAGGAGAAGGTCAGGGTGGATGGATGGGCCGACAAAATGCTGGACTTTGACACCAGAGATCACTGTTCATCTCCCGCTGATGGTCACGTTGGTTTCTTTTCACCGTGACCTCAACAACACTGTAACCATGGCGATGAATGTCCCTTAACCCTTTTTTTAAGCCTATTTTTCAGTGGTGATTTGTAATGAATGAGAGAGGCATCAGATGAGAAAACACCTTTAATGTATCGTTGATAAAAGTGGTGTTTTTTGTGGTTTAACTGAGAGTTGACTATTTTTCACTTATACACTTAACTGTGAGTCTATACGGTGCGCTGATCGTCAAGTGTATTGTTTTTCTGTGGTGCTGATGATTAATAAGGATAAATATTGCGATAAGAGGATAAGCCTCCGCAGCCGTCGCGCTCGGGCTTTTATTGTTTTGACCCTTTTTGACGCTCTTGCAGAAAGCTCTTATGTGGTGCTTATGTTAACAGCTTTAAAAGTTTCTGTGTGTGTGTGTGTGTGTGTGTGGGTCAGGCAGTTTCTTCCTGCAGAAATAAATCTATAGCAAAGCATAATGTGAGTTCTTTATGGTAATGATACAAAAAAATGAATAAAAATAAACCAGTAATAAACTAATTTGTGAGAAAGTGATGTGGAAAATAGTGTAATATAACAAAATGTAAAAATCAATAGACTTTGTAGGAGTCTGGTATCTGGTTACCAACTGTCTTTTTGGTCTAATAAATAATGTCGAGCCATATAAACGTATATAGACTTGTAACAACAAAAACCTCAGACTCAAGAAATGCTTGAGGTGGATTGAAGTTATTAAACATCAAACTCTCCAGACTCAAGCGCAGCAGCTTAACTATCCACACACATTACAACAGATGATGGAGAGACATCAGAGTTGTGTACAAAATGTTGCTTGAAGCTAAAAGCTGCTTGAAATGCTTATCAAAGGACACCTGTGAGGACAATGAGAGAAAGTGTCAATCAAAAGACTGTTTACAGTTAGTTTTCACAATGAGACTGGGATGAATGTATAGATTATCAATGCACGTGTAGTTTTCTCCATCCATCTTTGGGTATTCATTGGTTTTCTTTTGCTTTGTGTGGTTGTCTGATTTGATGCAGTCACTTCCTGAACAGGATCAATAAAGCAACTTTTCTATTCTTCTATTCTCCAGAGAAGCGACACCCAGGAGTCTATAGAAGAAGAAGAGTAACATAAGTTGTTAAGCTACATCCCACGGATAACAAAAGTTGCACACTCGGGTTGTAACGCTACATAAATTCGTCTCAAATTGCTCAGAAGGGAATGTTCTTGGTTCGATACGCCCTGCGATGCTAACCCTGCTAGCAGGTCAAAGCAGGTCAGACACTGTGGGAGGTCGGAGAGATGTGTTAGGTGTGTTAACTTGCTCTGTGGGTCTTACTTTGTCTTGTCAGAAAAACAAAGCAGTTTCACTACTTTCTGCTTTGGTGAAATGGCTTTAACACTTCATTTAGTTCAATTTGAACATGTTGCACTTGTCTTAATGGACCAGTTTTGATTTGATCTGTTTGATACTTGAGTGTAAACAACTCAGTCTTTTCTTAATGGCAGTATTAAGTATTAGAGTGAGAATTATGGCCAAATAGACACTTTTTAATGTACTTTTTTTAACGTTATTTTATACATTTCTTTTATTTTCTTTGCTTTACTGAACATTTTTTGAAGTCCGTAATTGAGCTTGATACCTTCACACCCCATGTATACTCATCAAACTGTTTCACACTGTAGAGCAGTGGTCCCCAACCACCGGGCCATGGACCGGTACCGGTCCTTGAGGCATTTGTTACCAGCCCCACAGAAAGAATAAATAATTTAAATCATTTCTGTTGTATTGACTATTAGAATCTGAAGGAAGTTTTATTTTGAAAAATGACCGAATTCTGTTTGACTTAATTTTCTCCTGTGCCTCTATGTCAATCTTGGTCACATGATACGACGTATCAGATACGTTACCCAAAAAATAAGCTGCAAACTAGCAAAAATTAGTGAAAAAAACCATCTATGCAGAGCTTCACTGCAAAGGGGAAAAGGTCAACTTCACCCTTTTACCCCGAACATTTAGCTGCTGACAGAAAGTGACATGTGTCAATCAAATCACTGTAAGTCCTCAGTCATTTGCGGTAGCGACGTGATTCCAGTTGATTCTGAAAGTCGATGAGTGGAGCTTCCGTACACTACCGTAATGTAGGTAATGTGCAAAGAACGCTGCATGTCTCGGGATGACTCCTTTCCGCTGCATTACTGCCGTAATGTACGTAATATATACGAAACACTCCACTTGTCGGCTTTCAGAATCAGCTGGAATCACGTCACTAGCGCAAATGGCTGAGGAATTACAGTACGTTGGTTTATGCTAGCGTATCTGTAGCGTCGGCGATACGCACGGTGTTAGAGGTTTCATTTTTATGCCGGTCGTGTTATTTTATTTTTGCTGTGTTTATCTGCCACATCTTGAAGGCTGGTCCGTGAAAACAATGCTTACATCAAACCAGTCTGTGGTGCAAAAAAGGTTGAGGACCCTCACCAGTTTCCTGAATCTGATTTTTTATGCTGTTTTGATCAAAATTCTTGGTTGATAATAAAAAATTCTGGTTTATCTGATTAAATGTTGACAGTGGAGGAATCCCTGAATTTTAAAACCTCCTCAGTTCAATAATTTCACATCAATTTTATTTTTATTTGAACCTTTCCAGTTATTGAAATTCCTCGTTTCACTTGATATCTAATAGTATTCAGCTCATCCTCTTAACTTACAAGCTGACATGTTCCATATTTCATGTGCAGCAAGTGTCCCGTCATCTTCCCCGACACCGTGTGCGAGAAACCTGCAGGATTTTTCTTTTTTTGGGGTTGAATTATCAATATCCATCGAAGCTCGAGTCACTACTATTTCCTCCCATCGTGGATCAGTTTGGATTTTATTTGTATTTCACCCAAACACCCACAGCAGGTGTCTGCAGTTAAAAACGCTGCTGATTGTACACTCTTGGAAACTCTGCAGAAATGATCAATGATTTCAAAAAGCACACTAGCGTGGGCCACTTACACGAACACAAACACAACGTATGTGGTGAGAAGCAGCTGTGATCAGGCAGGTTTGTGGCAACAGCTAAAAAAAAAAAAAAAAAAAAAGTGCAGTCGAGCAGCTAAAAGAAAATGGAAGCATTATGACATCTATAAAGAATCAATAGTTACCTACAACAACGCTGTTCACTCAGCAAGCCGAGCTCATTTCTGCACAGACCGGCTCCAGCTCCATGTTATTTCACCCGAATACTTCACGCAGCTAAGGCCACAATTTAGTCACTGTTGCCACTGCAGAAAATCGCAGGAGAGAACATTATATCCTCTCGTCTCCCTCATCTAACTTTTAAACTGGTTTTCTAGTTTCGCTTCTAAAAATGATGAAGAAACCGGATTTTTTCTTACGCCTAAAGACATCAGCTGTGAAATCCCTCATTAAAGAAAAGGAAAAATGCTCACACAGATTCAATTTTTCATCAAAACTTCCTGGTTGAAAATAATATCTGTGAGGCTACCTTCTGTCAGGTCACACAATTGATTGCAGCACACAGACGGCCCTGACTACAATAATTAGCCGTCTGACATTTAACTTAGACTCAGAAAGAAAGATTTCTTGTGGATCTCAGTGAACCATTTGACACGGATGCTCAGGTTGTACCGACTGCATAGTTTCAGACTGATATAACAGTATTGGTTTGCCCTACCATGACACTTATTGACCCTTGGTGCTGCATGAGGAAGCTGTTTTCTTGTACACAACATGATCTGAACATAACCAGCACCTCTACTTTCTTATTAGCCGCTCTGAGGACCCTACACATCTATAGTCCACCCACACGTGTTTTCATTCATCACGCTCGATTAGATCTCTTCTGAGAACTGAGAGAAACTCCTCTTTTTTTCCTTCCTATTAGTTCATGTACTGCTTAGTTACCTTGTGTAGTTCTGCTGTATTTCCACCCAACTTCAAACAAAGCAGATGTCTAGTCTGTCCGTGCGTGGGTGTGCTTTAAATCTGTTTTTTTCAACCTTAATTATCATCAACTTTTAATTTAAGCAAGAAATATGACTTCTTATCCGAGTTTCGGCTTTGTTCAGCGCTGACACAACACTGGCACGGCGGTATGTGAAATAAACTGCGGATAACTTTTCCTGGCATCGACACAAAACGCATTTAGCGAACACTGTCTGTCAAAATCCGTGACTCAACCGTCAGAAACACGGCGCAGCCCGAGTGTTTACATCCGAGTTTGAAAACTGTTAAAGTAAAGTTCAAAATGTCACTCAACACAACAAATAATTTCCACTGCAATTTGCGTCACATTGCTTTTCTTCTTTCTTGTTTTTAAAGGCGTACGCAGGTGTGATGTGGATGACATGCTGACACGTTATAGCAGCTAAAACACATTAATAATAGCTGCAGATCACTGGGGAGGGAGCTGGTGTTGTGCTTGTAGGCTCACTGCAACGGGGCAGTTATTCCTGCTATGATAAAGTCAAAATGTCTTCTGGGAAACAGGTCACTTTGTGGAGGACAGAGTTCATTTACATACTGTATAGTGTTTCCAACACTTCATTTTGGATTGCCTTACTGTAATTAATTTTATTTCACTATGGTAGGACACCCAGAGGGAGTCTGTAAACTTATTTTTGGTTGGGGTGTTTCCTCATCATCGTGAGGAAATACACTCACATCATCTGAAAGCTGCATCTCAGGCAGCACAAGCAGATTATTGTGTCCACACACTCTCATGCATACATCTGCATGCATGCACACAGTCACAGAGACACATACAAACACAGACACATCCTTCATCCACAGAGACCTGACTGATAGCCTGATCCATTTCCTGTATCCATTAGAGGCGGCTCGAGATTATGCAATTCATCCCAAGGCTATCATCCACCTCTATCAATAATAAACATCTCCACGAAACTAGGGCTAGCCTCGGAGGATGGAGACGGCACCGCCCAGCACGTTCTACTTCTGATGAAACCCTCCGCCTGCTCGGCCCGCATCGAGCGCCGCGTTTTGCTTTCCACACGACTTGGCTTCGGTTGCCGAGACCCCTCAGGCACAATCTTTACTTATGCCTTCTCGCACTTATCAAAGCTGCAGCTTTATCAACTCTGACAGAGACGTCTCAGTGCCGATGGTGGTGGCGGCGAGCACCTGTGGCTCATGACAAGAGACAGACGCTCTCGTCCGAGATTCCTCTGCGTCTCTGATGCGCTGTCTTTCTCTCCATCAGCCAAACCCGTGACGTGTGATTGACGGTTGGTGCTCTGATCTGACCTGGTGCTGGGGTGGGAGAGTAAAGGGGTTTCAGGATGAGGGTGGAGTGTGTCTTTTAACACACAAGCAGCAGCGAGGATTTAAATTCTGTCTCTGACCTTTGGCAAATGAAAGTTTCAATTTATTGCTACCTGTATGAATGTACTAAAATTAGGACACTCTGAAAATGTAGAAACAAAGAGCTTACAGTTCACCCAGCCTGCAACCTTTGAATAAGACACACTGATACAAGAGTGGAGAGGACTTTGCTTTAGTTTATTTGATATCATCAAAGTTATATCACTTTTTCCACCTTTTTTTTTTTTAATTTCTTGAATAATGTAACAGAACAGCAGGAGCAATTCTCACTGAGTGTTATTTATTTTAATTTCTGTAATATCTACAGTAAAATTCAACAGTACCTTCTTGTTTTTCTCATTTTACAATTTTTAAAAATGAATTACCTACTGCATAACTCCTCTGTAACATATTGTAAAGTTTGGTGTTGTGTTCTGGCTTGTAGATTACGCTTAGTTACAAGTAAATACTGTTGATATTCGGATGTTGAAAAAAGGCGTTTTGAAAGAGGAGCTTCACACAAGAGAGGGGAGGGTGTCCATCCGACCGCTGAGCTCCAAACAGGCCTAAAAACACAGCTGCTGGTGAGAATTATATGTTTCAGTAATTTAGCTGAGACACATTTAGCATTTAGCATGACGACCGTCTGCATCATGTTTGCACTGCAGTTTATTCTCCAATAAACAGAAGGGCAATGAAGGTAACATTACAGCTAATGCTACATTATCCGGTTAACTTTATAATTAGTAGTGGAACAGTTTTGGACCGAACCGGATACTAGTTTTACCAGTCTTTTTTACACAAGTATCTGTACTTCTACTTAATCTCTCTACGTGTACCTCTACGTACTTTAGCCTCCTCTGCTAGCCGCTACATTATTTAGCAGCTAAGCTAAATAACTACATTTCATTTAGACAATACAGACAAATGTTATTTTTTGCAGTGTGGGATTTGTGGACAGAACTCTAAGAATTTTTTGGACTAATTACATTTTGGGAAACGGGGATGGGACTCTGAGAAGACACTATTGCTATTTCACCATAAAACAGCAACGGTGTTCAGTTTATAGCATCAGTACAGCTGGATTATGGCTTGGTGGAGCTTTGTGCTCTCTTTATTCTCTATATTAATATTGCACCTTCCCTTAATTTAATAGAAAATGTGTCTTGTTTAGTGCAAATATCCGACATTAAACAAACTTCTGTTCTCTGTAGGGAAGATTTATCCTTAAATACTGAAAGATGAGACCTGTGTTGGTTGGAAAAAAATGTGACAAAGCCAAATCAGGATAACATCAGATGGTTTATGCTGCATTACTGTGTTGTGTGGTTGCTGTGATGATTAGCCTTGTTCCAGGGGACTCCCTTTATTCATGCAGGAAACATGGACAACTAAAACTCTAATGATGGTTTACTAAAGAAGACCAGGGCTGCTGTGGCTAATGCTTCTGAGATAACGCTCAAAGTTGGGGTCAGTCTCCTTTCACTTCAAGTTTCTGGTTTCCCAGAGAGAATGGGCTCCACTGTGCTGAACAAGAAAAAGAGTTGCAGACAATGCCGCGTCCTGCAGGCAAAGAAAAGTTTTATTTTGCTTTAGATAAACTTCAGCAAAGCCCTGCCACACAGACTTCCTCACACAGTCGATTCCAGAGAAGGTGAAAAGACAAAACCAACAAACCAACAATAAATCTCCGAGGAGCGCCGTCACAGTGACAAATCTGTTCTGGGCCTGACGCTGTGTTGTATTCCTCAGACCTCCTGGACGGAGGAGTGTCAAGCGCTGTCTGAGTAAGTGACAAACTCTTTTCCCATGATGCCTCGCCATGTTTACGCACACTGGTCAAGTCCTTACAATGCAGGGAGAGACAAAGAGAGAGTAGCAGAAACAAGGACGGGTGAGCTATTTGGACAAGCCGAGGGGACGGGGG